>JAPYYT010002172.1:0-44689 GCA_030522565.1 Ceratosolen corneri | reverse complement strand
AGAGTAGCGAGAGAGAGAGAGAGAGAGAGAGAGAGAGAGAGAGAGAGAAGAGCGTCAGAGGTCATAAGGGAAGAAAGAGAAATATTATCGTTGAACTTACGATGCCAGGCGAGACTCGGGGCGGTATGAGAGGTGGAGCTCCTAGAAAATTTTGTCCCTTTTTCCCTATAATTTCAAAGAAACACATATAATTTTAATGCACACGAGACATTTAATTGGTAATTGTCATTATTTTTAATGATTAAGTAGTAAGTAAGTAAGTGGCTGTGCGTCATTACCAATATCCCTCGTAATATTTATTGCTAAATGCCGGACAAATAGTCAAAAAATTATGTATGTACGTAGACGGCGGGCGCGCGGGTTTCGGTGAGTAGTAGTGTGAGTGTAAGGTGGTGGTTTACTAATGTGGACGAGGAAAAGGTCAATTGGTTAATTGAAAAACAACAGGGGTGGCGGCGAGGCGCTTTAAAATAATAATCGAGGAGGACAGAGGACTAGCAGTAGCAGCAGCAACAACAACAACAACAACAAAAAAGGTGTGTCAAAGTCGCCCCTACAGCCGTATGTAAATGACCCTCCCCTTTAGTAGAAGGGACTAGAGAGAGAGAGAGAATTTTGTGTGTGTGTTTGAGAGAGAAATATATATCCGTCAGATTCAAAGGACACTTTATTACAACACTTAATTAATTATTATTTGAAATTTAGTGAGTCTTGTCCCCATTGAATCCTTCGAATATAATTTACAACGTTCTCTGAGAGGCATCGGACACACCCCATCGGGTTTGCGAAACAACGGGAGCATTCGAATTACTCCGACCGCCATTAATACATGACGACACTCGTACTTCAATTTACCGAGCTTCGCATACTCAAAGTGAATTCACCGAGCTTATATAGTGATTGCATCGTTATCTCGTCACTTGCGCGAAAAGAAGCTGCAACGGCCGGTCCACCTAGCGACCGCAATACGAATTAAGGCTTCGAATTTCGCGCCACACGTCTGTCGTCAATTATTACGCGCCGACTCGCAAATTAATGCTTCTTTTCTCTTTTCTTTTTTTTTTTTCTTTTTTTTTTTTGCCCCCTTATCGGCCATTGCTGTGCGATGTTTCGTAATCGTGCGTTATCATTGGCTCGATCGCGCGGACCTTTAACGCTCTGGCAGTCATCGATGTCGAGGAGGATCTGCAAAGTCTATAATTGTACCGTTGAAAAATTCGAATGCGGTAAAACGTTACGCGAACGCTCTCGAGATTTGTAAAATCGCTTAATCTTAAGCTAATTAGCTTCTTGAACGGCATATATCGGCACAGCATTCTACTCTCACGGCAAAATTCATTCTTCTATCTCTCTTATTTACAATGTTCCTGAACAAGTGATTCCGGCAAACAACTATCCATCCTGCGCATCCATTCTTTCTTTATTTAATGGCCAAACTGGCCTCATTTGCACTACCCAGAGACGAATCCCACGAATTTGGCTGCCTTATTAGTGACAATCTTACACATCTCTTACAAATGACAAATTCCCTCGCGTCCAGTCGGTACGGCAGTTTACCCGACATAAATTTTTCGCGTTCTTTACTCGCCACGCCCACGCACTTGAGCCCTGGGAGGTGAACGTGCGCCATCCACAATTCGTTCGAAACAATAAGAAAAGCAAAAAGGTAACGACGAATAATTCCTCATCGACGCGTTGCGTTAAAATTACGACTTCCAATGAGATTTCAGGTCGGAAGTGCACATTACGCGCGTACTCCTGGATGGCCCCGCGCGGCTTCTCTTTGAATTTTCGTTTAAAAACGCCCGAGGATCGAGCTCATGAGAGTTTCCTTTAAATCGATCGATTAAAAAGAAACAAGGCCAGTGACTGGGATTGAGGGACACAAATTGCCAATTAAATTGGTATCCTCGCCTCGATTTAATCATCACCGTGGACTAAAGAACGAAAGGCAGACTAAACGGAAATAGCCGACCAACCTAATTTATTAAGATCGAGGCTCGAGCTCCTCGTGTGCGTTCTGTAAGGCCTTGGCGGTGGCGGGGGTGGTGGCTCCTTCTTGGGTGTGGCTATGACGGCCTCGTCCGGGGGAGGCAGCACGGGCTTCTTCGAGAGCGACCTCTGCACGATGGCGGTGAGCGGAGCGTCGGATTCGCCAAGTATCGGTGCGGCCCCGTTGTTGTTGTTGTTGTTGTTGTTGTTGTTGCTGCTGCTGGTGCTGCTAATGCTGCTGCTGGCACCGAGGCCGCTACCGCCGCCGCCGCCGCCGCCGCCGCCAACACCACTGCCAGCACCACCGCCAGCACCACCGCCAGCACCACCGCCAGCACCACTGACGCCGTTGCTGGCGACGATCGTCGCCTCGGGTGTCAGTCGCAGGGGCACCGGATGTAAGATCTTGGGATCGCGTTCGACCGCCGCCTTCTGGAAGTCAAAGTTCACGGGCTTGGGGCCCGGGCTCGCCAGCGATCCCCCGTTATTGCTGTTGTTGCTGCTGCTCGGCCCGCTCGCACCCGTCACCGAGTCCATGAATTTGTTCCACTCCTTGATGATCTCCTTCTGACTGGGTTTCGGCTTGGCCGTCGTCGCTGTCGCCTTCGTTCCCACTGTAGCTGCCGCCAAGCTAGCCGCCAAAACAATGATCGACGATTAGTTTTGTTGTCGGGACAGGAGCACGCGGTGCTCCTGTAAATTTTAATGGGTTTGGCAACTCTAGTCACAACGGGGTGTGCATCTAGCAAGCGAATGCAATTGACAAATGGACTTTTGGAGAGCTCGGCTATTCGGGGGAGGTGGAGATGAGGTGGTAGGCGAGGGCGAGAGAGAGAGCGCGCGAATGAAGCACGAGGCAAGCCAAGAACTCGGTCGAGCTCGCACCTCGTGGTCGACGTGGCCCTGGGCACTGGCACCGGCGGGAGAACCGGCGGTGGTGGTGGCGGTGGCGGCTGCTGCTGGGGCCCGCCGATGAGCATCGCCAGGGAGGGCGGTAGGACGTCCGGGAGGGGGACGTGGTTGCGGCGCAGGACCGCGAGGTGCATGGCCACGTAAAATTCGTGGAGGCTTAGGGCGCTGTCGCGGGTGACGTCCGAGAGTTGCCAGATGCGGCGCAGCTCCTCGACCGGGAGCCGCGACTTCTCGAAGAACTTGCGAGCGAGGGAGCCGGCGAGGTAGCCCTCCGGGTCCGGCTGCAGCTGACTGAACTGGGCCGCGTAGTAGTCGCGCTGCTCGTCGCTGATCGTCCACACTTGCTCCGGGGGGAAGCTCTCGCCGTCCTCGGCCTCGCCTGCGGACAGGTCAAGTCTCCCTCAGTTACGTCGGCAAACTCGCGCGCGCGCGGCCGATTTTCATCGATCGCCGCGATTTAATCGCGATTCCTGGAAACGTCTTTCGAGCCTGGAGAAGAGCAGCGCTTACGTGTTATTAAGTGTAATCGCTGGTAGGGAGGGGGGGGGGTGGGTAAGGGGGTGGGCTGTTGGGAGCGCGTCCTTATACTTTTTAATTGCGACTGATTAAGCGGTCCACGTTTCGTAATGTAGCTGCTGATAGTCGAGCAGGTCGTACGTGGTGGTTGTTGGTTGTTGCGAGTATGGAAAGCGTTTCCAGCCAAAATTGGAGTGTTGGGTCGGTATTGTTACGAGTGTGGGCTTAATTAATGGTATTATTGTTATTGCCAAGGGAAAGAACAAAGAGAGAGAGAGAGAGAGAGAGAGAAAAGGCGAATTATTATAATCGAGTATTGTTGTTGTTGTTCCAAGTTTTGGAAAAGTAACGTCAGTATGCAAACGGCCATATGAGTATCGAGAATTTTTTATTCATTCGAGTATGGGTATATTAATGGCAATTTAACGTTTAATTGGGCGATTCGGATTTTACGGAATGTTTACAATGAATTGAAGGAAGCGTGTATTTTACAGCTGCTGAACCTTAGCTTCTGTCTATTAATATTAATTCGGTTAGCGAATGCTTTATAATGATAGTAATTGCGAAAAGAGCGAATATTTCAATTTCTAATGCTCGAAGAGTGGAGTGAGGCAATTATTGAATGGAAGTTACCATCGTCACTGCTATGACGCTCGGAGCTTTCTTCTTCGGTACCTAACAGCTGCCTCTGCTCTTCTGAAATAAGCAGACTTTGCCATCCCCCGGGGACGCTCTCTAGATTGACTTCCCCTCCCAGTCCGCCATTGTGGCCTTCTTGGGTTACGCTATTCGTGGGAGTAGGCGAGTCTGTGCTGTCGTCCTCGAGATAACGTAGATATTCTTCCTCGCTGTCGCTCTCCATAATATTGTCTTCGTTTCTTACTTTGTCCCATGTGAATCTTGGCATGAGCATAAGTGGGCGAATCTCTTCGTCGAGCAAGTTTTTGTGAAGCGTTGAGCCACATTGGTGTGCTGTTATCAGCTTTAAAACTGAATAAAATTGCTTTCTATTCATTGTGTTGTTATTACCGCCACAGATATCCAATATCTAATAACAAAGCATTATTTGATTATGAAATTTATTTATAGCTTGCGAGGCATGATGAATGGTGCATTATAAATAGGAATGACATTATTAAGAATTTTGAAGGGAAGAGCATTGTGTAAATGGTGTGCACTATAATGCTCGCTGGCTTGAGGATGCCAAGTAAATTAGAAAAATTATGACTCATCGATTTGAGCAGGAGAAAATATTTTCATTGGATTATTGATTTTTAATTTTACAATTACATGCGCTTATAATTCTTCTTAAGATCAATTTTAACAGCCGCAATGTCTAGCAAATCTTACGTTAAATCATTTTCAAAGTGCAAAATGCCAAGTTTCAAAGTGCTGATATCGATTGACAAGGTACAGTTTATCGCATATTTAAAATTCTCTAGGCACATTGAAATTATGAATATACATCTATAATGGTTTAATAATCATTTATTATTTATTTTAATAAGTATTTATAATCATCGTGCCAATTATTTGTATTAAAGGCGTTGAGAATATTAACAATTGGTTATAATTTAATAAAGATATTGTTTATTCGTTATAATGTATATAATGATGTCATAAGTTTTCAATACGGACATTTAAATTGCCAAATTCTAGGCCTTTATATTGGTAAGTGTGGATATGTTTATATTTATATAGGTGCCTATATTAATTGAAACAAGACCTTACGATGTGGATTGCAATAGTGCACGAACTTGGTAAACAAAGTAATCTGAGCTAAAAGATAAGCAATTTGAAAACATGATTCTTCTTTAAAAATAGCTGCATAAAATAAAGTACGAATTACACATATGCTTCCAACTATCACAATTTTACACTCCCACGGCAATGACCTCAAACAGCAATGTCCAAAATTTCATCAATCTTTTTAAAGACAAATGCACGAAAAATATCCAACTCAACACTTCTACTTACTTTACAGCTGCACCACTGTACATTAAAATCTATCGATGCAAAATAACTTTATTGTCCAGCTATTAATTTGTCTGTTTTGGAACTGATGTTAACAATGTGGCTCTCCTATTAAAAATCAAGAGAACTACATATAATTTTTTTTCAATATTCTACTCATACCAAAACATACTAGATCAAGATAATTGTAAACACCGGATTTAGTTGGAGATAAAATGAGATTATTATTGGCAAGTAATATCGCACTCTTTACTACTATAAATCATTGGACATACCTGTCTTATTAATAAACAGTTCAATAAAAATGCCAAACAGCGGCTCATTGATTATCCAGCTGTGGACTTGCAAACTCACCCAAGATGCAAACCACCTGACATACCTCAATTGTAAGCATAAACGTCAGAGGCCAACCAAAGCACAATGAACGCACGATTGTTTATGCATTTGTGTGTCAGGTACTTAAAACAATAAGCATACCTTCAATCTAGCGTCCGAGGGCAGACACCTGGCGGCCTTGAGGAGCTCGATAACGTTGACGGTAGGCACGACGTTGGTGTCCGGACTTTCGCAGCAATATTTAAACAAGTCCCTGTAATACTTGAGCTGCTTTTTGCTCAGCTTCAGGCTGGATATCGTCATTGGATCCCGATCGCCCATTGTCTCGCCTGTCTCAACGGAATCTCCGGGAAGTCGTGGCTCGATCGTGCCTTCAGTCTATTCCAATCACCTACGCTTTCTCTCTCTCAAATCTCCATTTGATGATCCCGAGAAAGGATGGGACGGGACGCAGGATCTCCCGATCGAAGACGGCCTTTAGAATATGTTTTTCGCTCGGGCTTTCTCTTAGTCTCCCGACTTTTGTTCTGTTATTTCCTCTCCCTCGGAGAGCACGCGCGTGAATCTCAAGCGAACCGCCCTCCAGGCGCCATGTTATAACTTTTTCCCCTTCGCATTAAGCTATTAAGTATTAAAGGAGACACCTTTTGATTATCTCTACGTACGAGTATTACGTCCGCTGGCACACACGTACACGTAGCTGCGCCTGTGTCTGCCCACGTATGTTTCCCCCAATGCACGACACTTTGCGGCAACTGTAGTCCTGGTTGCCGTAGACGTCGACGTCCTCGTCGTCGTCGTCGCCGTCGCCCTCGTCCTCGTCGTCGCGGTCGTGGCCGTGGTCGCAGTCGTAGTCGTAGTCGTTGTCGTCGTCTTCCTCGTCCTCGTTGACGTAGTATTGTTTTTTAAGGTTGCCTACATTGTAAGCCCGTGCTCGTGCGTGCATTTAAAAATGGTCCGACGACGGTCATTCGACGTTCTGTGACCGTTAATACAATTCGAAAATTATAAAATACTTGGATTTTTATGAAATTCTCGGAGAGAATTCTCTTTCGTTGGAATAATTGGCATCGGACAGCAATGCCAATTCTACTGATCAAGATGGGCCATTTTGACAGAGGATTTAAATTTTCAATTTTAAGGAATTTAAAATAGTTTTTAACTACTATGTCTATTTACGAATGTCCGTTCATCTATTTACATAGGCGATAAAAAATTGTTTTCAAAATGAAATTAATGTATAATTCATTGGCTCCCAATACTTACGCTCCTACTATCCGATGAATTTTCTCAAAACTCTTTATCATTGCCTTCATTATAATTACACGCATAATTATCCAGTTATAAACTAGAAGCATAAAGTCATAAAGATTTATAATTCGTTTGGTGCATTTTGCAATCGAAACAAAAACGACTCGAGATTCAATTGTAAGCTTATCGACTGCATATATTAAATTCATTGAATTTATTAAATCAATAAGCCTTGTTACAATACTAAATATAAACAACAACAACTACCGATGCAGTAATGCTTCGCATTCAACATCTGTGTGCCCTGAAGACTATGATTTAAATTAAGACTAATCATTGGGTCGATTTTGTGCTTTTAATGCGTATATTGATATCACCAATGGGTATATACGTTAAATAACAATCAGGTGATTGCTAATCTAATTGCATCTCTGCAGCTTGAACTCGCGTGATATTTACTTCAAGGCATCGCAAGACCACGTGCACGGACCAACACAGATGCAGGGCAAAAGCCATGCAGGTGCATGCCGCGGCTGCTGCGAGGTCACTCACACACGCGAACACGTAATTTCAGTGGCAAACGCGTTATACAAGTTTTGCGAAATCGGTGAGTATTTAGGTTAGTTTTCAATTATTTACTTATATTCTGAACTTTTGCATAATAAAAATATCAATGGTGCACGATTGGTTTTACAAAAATAGAATAGTTTAGTAATGTTAATATTGCATAATAATAATATTCCATTGGTAATTATTTTGTGTCAATTCTCTTTTGCTGTAATAATTGGACCGTTTTATCTCTTATCTCTTTTGCAGGCGTTAAGTTAAATAATTTTTAAAATACCATAAACATGAGATATTAAATTAAAATATTTCATTGGTAATTTATTGGGACAATCTCTTTTAAATATTCAAGGATTAATTACAATTTCAAAATGTTGCAATCGTTAAGAATAATTCTGTTCAAACAATGGCAGTTGAAGAAATGTAGAATGCTACATACCTCTACGTCACAGCTAATTGAAATATCCGTAAGTAAATCTGACGAAGAAAAATTACAAGCAACACCAGCCCTGGGGCGAGCATTATACTTAGATGCCCAAGCAACTACGCCGATGGACCCAAGGGTCCTGGATAAAATGATGCCTTATTTAACCTCCTATCAAGGAAACCCTCATTCAAGAACACATATGTATGGCTGGGAATCGGAAGCTGCGGTAAATCATGCGCGCCAACAGATTGCAGACTTGATTAATGCAAATACGAAAGAAATTATTTTTACGTCTGGAGCAACCGAGTGTAACAATATAGCTATTAAAGGAGTGGCAAGGTTTTACAAAGAGAAAAAAAATCATATCATTACAACGCAAACGGAGCACAAGTGTGTTTTAGATTCATGTAGATTTTTACAAGGCGAAGGCTTTAAAATTACATATTTACCAGTGATGAGTAATGGTCTGATTAACCTTGAGGAATTAGAAGCTGCCGTAACACCGGAAACATCCTTAGTTTCAATAATGACTGTCAATAATGAGATTGGAGTGAGACAACCAATCGAGGAAATTGGCAATATTTGTAGGAAAAACAAAATTTTCTTTCATACAGATGCTGCTCAAGCTTTAGGTAAAATTCCAATCGACGTTAACAAAATGAACATCGATCTCATGTCTATTAGTGGGCACAAAATTTATGGCCCAAAAGGAGTGGGGGCTTTATATGTCAGAAGAAGACCGAGAGTACGCCTGGAAGCACTGCAGAGCGGCGGTGGTCAAGAGAGAGGAATGAGAAGGTAAAAATTCTTTTATAAAAAACAAACTAATAAATTTTTCATATCTGTATTCATACTATTCTAAAAGAATTAGTATTCTTCTAGAGGCAAATAATGATGAAAGATTTATATATTAATTATACATATTGTAGGTGTTTTCATTATGTTAGTGTTAAACAAACACAACTTGACTTGGTCTATCTATTTTTTCAAAGTTTTTAATACAGATCTTCTTTTAAAGTGGCACTGTTCCAGCTCCATTAGCCGTTGGACTTGGTGCAGCTTGTGAGCTTGCAAGCAATGAAATGGTTTACGACCATGAATATATAACAAAACTGAGTAATTGCCTTATCGATGGTATAACATCACAGTTAACGCATGTTGTACGAAATGGTGATCCAGTGTCTTGGTATCCAGGCTGTGTAAATCTATCGTTTGCGTATGTCGAGGGTGAATCATTACTTATGGCTTTAAAGGACATTGCTTTAAGCAGTGGCTCAGCATGTACGAGTGCCAGCTTAGAGCCAAGTTACGTTTTGAGAGCTATTGGAACCTCCGAGGACTTGGCACATTCCAGTATAAGATTTGGAATCGGTCGATTTTCAACAATCGAGGAAATCAATTATACAGTGACAAATACAGTGAAACATGTTAAAAGATTAAGAGAAATGAGTCCGCTGTGGGAAATGGTATTGGATGGCATTGATTTGAAAACAATAAAGTGGACACAACATTAAAGAACCGCAATAAAAATGTATTGACAAAGACTTTTTGTAACAACCAAATTAAAAGAATTTATTAATTCCATGGATGTAAATATATTACTATCGCTTTCTTCTTTATATAAGACCGTTAATTGTATAGCGTTTAAATAAAGAACCGGTAATTATTTTTTAAGAAATTTTATAAATAAATTTATGAATTTTTGTACTAAATAAAGCAAAACTGTAAAATGACAATTGCCAATTTATATAAATTTGTTCGAATTACGTGTCAATATTCTATCTTATATCGCATATTATAGAATTCATTGCTTACGTAAAAAAAAAAAAATAAACTAAAAGGGACAGATTAAATTATTTACGTTAAGAAATAAACAATATATATTAACACGATGCTCTTGGAATTTTATTTATATCCGTATTAATAGTAGTAAAACTTTTATTTTTAGTAATAATGACTTTCATAAATTTTGCTCAAAATTCGATAAAAATATTAAGTTCACTACGATTTCAATTTCTAATCTCATTTTATCAAAACATTTATTTAATATTGCAAATCGATTGGTAACAATTAAGTAAAATTGATCTTGGTTACTATAATGCACAAAAATTTTATAAATAAAATTATATCCATACCTTCAAATAAGTCAACGTAATCTCCAACTTGCTATCGTTCTTTATCTTTTTCTTTCAATTTCAAATTTTTTAACGATAATGATCATGATATAAATTAGAATTTATTATCGATTTATAATCTACAGTGTATAATACGCTAATTCTATTATGTTTTCTTGCTAATCTTCATGATTTCTGCTATTTACATAAATTTTTAAAGATTGTAAATTGTAATAATAATGTGAAATATGTTTAATTATCAAGATTTTCTCAATTATTTTTAATTATCAATATCTATCAAGATTTTGTATTAAATTTTTTTTTTTTTATTCTATACATTTTCATTATCACACATTATAAATTTGGAGTAAATATATATAGAAACACCGATTGATTTAATAAATGACTAAAAATATAATATACATTTTTATAAAATGTGCTATATATTTATAATAAAAATATTTTATTATTAATTTGCATTACCAACAATCTTTGATAATTTATTGAAGTAATAATACTATCAAGTTATACATAGATAAAGGTATCCAGTAAGGCAATAGAATTATTTACGAATTATGTAGTGAAGGTTATCATTTATTAAAGTATAATAAATTAAGCAATTGTTTATTTTTTAATTTATTGAAAATTTTAATTTATAACATTATTAATCTACATAAATAGAGCATAAATACAGAAAGTCATATAATTCAATTATTAGCAATATTAAATAAAAAATCTGAATGACTACATCAAATTATGTTGTTAATAAAATATAAGAATCAATATACTGCAAAAATAAGTATAAAAAAGTATCTTGTTTCACTATTATTTAGAATGATAAATATGTGTAGCATAATAATCAATAATATCAACGTAATTGTAAGTTCACTTTACGCAACAAAATATGAGCTTGAATTATAAATATAATAAATGTAGTTTAATATACAATAATTTAGTAGTACATACAAATAGTAAATCTATATTACATGCTTATTCAGATATATGATTTTTTAAGTTGATTTACTTGAAAATGGTTATAAAATCTAATTACAAACGCTTTTTAAATACGAAAAACATCAATAATTTTATTTATTTACTGATAGTTTCCTTATACTAATACTTTATTTACTAATTATCATAACTAGGAAATTTTACTAAATTTAAAAAGTAACCATATCTGAATTTTAATTTTAAAGCTTTCTCTAATAAAGCGAATTATTTTCATTAATTAAAATTATTATTCATCATATTTTAAATACTGACACATGATATAATAGAAAATTATAAATCATATACACTTTATAATTTTAGTAAAATTTTTAAATCGAATAATTTATAAGTAAAATTATGAGGTTATAAAATTATACCAAAATAATATCTAATTATTCTAATTTGTCTTTATATTGGCTAGATCCTTAATTTTATCTAATAAATGTTCTGTATAAGCTTTATAATTGATTGGTTGTATTGCAATTACCGTAGTTTTTAATCTATTTTCATCCTGTGAATAAATTTTTATTTATTAAGTATTTAGGAAATAAAATGATGTTGAATGATAAAATAAATACGTACATTGAAGGTTTCTAATCTAAGGCGTAACTTGAAAATATATGATTTGAATGCAGCAACTCCTATTTTCTCTAAATAGGCATCATTATCTCTTTCCTTCAATTCTCCAAGTTCTTGTGCAGTAGCATTTACCATTACTTCACCTTCATCATTAAAAGCGGTTGTCCACTGATTGCCTGAATAATCTACCAAATTCGACTATAAAGTCATAAGAATATCAGATCACTTCAATAATGCGATTTATCGTGAATATTTATATCATTATTTATTTTCTAAAATATTGCTCGTTCTTATACTTACACTGATTAATAGCCGATACGTAAAATTCGGATAATCTCTTGAACATTTTTCACACTTATACATTCCATTACTTTGATCAATTACTTTCTTTTTGCAACCTTCTGCTGGACACGATTTATACAGAGCATTTTCAGCTCTTATAAGATTTACTGTTGCTTTGACGATGAAAATATTTGGCTTATCTTGATGCCCAAATCTTTCTCTTTCGACTTCCTTAAACGTTAACCAAGGCCCATTCATTGTTCCTCCTCCACCAATGCTTTTGGATAAGAACCTCGATTCTTGTGTCATACCGACAGTTTTAAACCAGCCCCTCAATCTATACAATAACATTAATTATAGTTTATTTATTTTATTTTCAATTAAGTATTTATATTTTAGATAAATATTTACAAATAAATTGACGACAAAAATATAATTATGTTTAATAGAACTTCGTACTTATGTGCTTGTGGAATATCTGGATCAATCTGCATCATGGATGAGGATATTAATGAAAGATTTTTCCCTCCATTGAATTCGCTAATTCGCGCTCCTTTAATAGCTACAACAGGATTTGTAGAACCATCAAAATCTAGCGCTTGCGTGCCCCATAATGTCACAGTGACCTGAAACGCACATTTCCATTTAATAAATGACAAACTTAATAATATTTAATAAATTCTTATTTTCAAATATATGTTCTGTACACACCATATCATTATTTTCATCAACAATGTTAAGATCTCTCTTTTTAAGTTCTCGTCCAGTAGTTCTTGAAGTTAATACTTGTATGTCGCCACAAGATTTTACGATTCCCAACACATCTGCACAAAAACATTTAGATATTTCTCATTCAATTTAATATATTTGTCATTGTGAATATTTAATATACATTTTAAAATATGATATATATATATATATAGTTATTATATTTTTTGTATAAAATGCAATATATTACATCGATAAATACACACCAATAATTTATTTAGAAATATTTGTTTTAAAATTTTTGTAAAATTATATTTTATATAATTAGCGTTACGTTAATAAAAATTATTTTCGTTTATTTGTTCAGTAAAATTTTATTTTTATTTTTAAAACAAAAGTTGAGCAACATGACGATAAAATATCTTATTAATTAAAAATATATACTTTAAACACTTTTGTACGCTAATAAATAAAAAATTTATAAAATTAATCAATCTAGAGACTTGAATTTTATATTGAAATTTTTTAAATTGATATACCATTATATTACCATAAGAATTACTTTAATTTTATTATTTTTATTTTTGTAAAGTTAATTTTAACAATTAATTGTGTTACTTCTTTAAAAAGATTTGTTAATCATATACTGAGATTAATGACGTGTATTTTAATTTAACAGCTTTATATGAATAGATCCAAGAAATGGAAAAAATTTAATCAAATCATCATCAAATTAATGAATAATATTAGCATAATTATTTAACATAATGTATTTACCGATTAAATCATCTTTTGATTTTATTTCAACACTATTTACAGGAACAAAATTAAAGTGTAGGGTTGGAATTGCCTCAGTTTCTTCATTACATGGAGCTACTTCAGAGTCGTTTGTTAATGTCATTTCAAAATCATTTTTCAAATGATTAAATTGTTTATTTGTTGGTTTCAACTGGCAACGAGAAATGTAATAAATCTGTCCTATCTACAATAATTATTAATTATTATTCACTAAATTTATTATTCACAATTATGTAATGAGAAAATTTTAATATTATAATAAATTTGTCATACCTCTACCCTATCATAAAATTTATCACATAATTCGCGAAATGCTGTGCATCTGATTTCACCACTTTCATCGAGTAAATCAAAACTGAATAATTTTCCTTCTCCTCTTGAATTAGACCATGTTCTTATAGCTGATTTATTTGTTACACGTGCTTTAATGATCCATCTGAAAAAGTTTAGTCATATAGTTAATGATTACATGGAATGATTTGCTATAAATATAAAGCCATTAACTAAATTTTTATCAATTCGTTTGATTAAATCTTTTAAAATTACTTACCTATTTTGGTAAGGGCTTAAGGCAAGAATAGGAGTTGTATTTATACCACCGCCATTGGAAATTGAGTCATTAAGGTTACTTAAATTTGGATTTTCTAAAATTTAATATATAAAATGTTACTCTACGCATTTTGATTTTTATTGAACAGACACACACACGCACACACATACACGCATGTAAATCTTACTAGTTTGAGGTGCTAATTTTGGTATTTTATTTTGATGTGCCGTTATCCTCGATCCACCATTAGCTACTGATGTATCTTCGGATTTTTCATTCTCGGTATTAACTGACCCTAAAACTTTACCTACTTCATGACCAGGAACCAAAACTTCTATATTAAGAATCACCATTACTCGTCTAACAAAAGAAATAAATACAGTTAAGATACACATATTTTTTTATTTCGTTAAATTATATTGCGTAATATTTGTAAATATTTTAGTATTTTTTAATTTTATTTTTAATAATATATTTTTATCTGACTGTAGATATTATATTTTATTACAGAAAGTATTGCATTTTATTCTCATCGGGATGTTCATTTGAATAAGAAATCTTTAAATTTTAAGGGCAAAAAATAATGAAACGTCTCTCTAATTACCTTTGTGTGCCCCCATTATTCACCATACTAATGGCATAACGTTTGATTTGAACAATGGAATGTTCTGATAGAATGTTATTTGTAATAAGATTATTCAATTGGGTTGCAAGCATTGTAAAGGAATTGGACATGACTCCATCGGACACTAATAACCGGTACCTATCGCCACTAGATGAACTGGAAAGTTTCTTATGACCCTATTATGTTAAGAAACAAAATTATAAATTACTAACATAAACAATAAACGAGTGAAACTCAAAGCGTTAAAAAATATTCCATCATGAATAATATACCAATATCTGTAAAACTGGCTCATCAACATCCTCTCCGTTCATAATTCGCTAAAAATTTAAAGAACAAGCTCATTAATATCACATCGATTAATAAAAGATTAAACAAAACGAGCAGCCCGCGACATAACCATAGTAGAAGAAAGGACTCACATCTAAGGCTCCTTTCGTAAGTTGCTCCATTCTAAAGCTTATTTCTTCCTAAATAATATTAACGAGGTCCAAGTGAATTGAGCCTGGGCCGAATCTAACTTCAAGAGCCTCTAGCAGCCAAGTACTCCTTTAATTAACTTGTTCCGTGAGCGTGATCGCGAAATTTTCGGGACTAACGAAAAGCAGGAGCACTAACCGCGTGAATTCCCGCCAACTTGCGAGAGCATTTCAATTCCACTCCCGTTAAACCTGTGACTAGGTGGTTGTGAGCTTATGATGGCGCATGTCGCGTGAAAAAAAAAAACGAGCCGCAAAGTCGAGGGATTCGAGATGCGCGTTCGACCATTTTCCCCGTTCAACATTCTAGATTCAGTGGAATGAGAATGGCGGAGCGCGAGTCCAAAGGGAAATTCAATAATGATGTTGGTTGCTTTCCTTCCAAGCCGATCGTACGAATAATCGGCCTCCGCAAGCGTAAGGACATTTTCACGCAAGCATCAATGTCCATCAAGCATCAAGTCGACAGTGGCAGTTGAGAGCTTAAGAGTAAGTATATAAGAACTTCCGTCGCCCGCCTTCAGATTTCTTCCAGGTAATTTCGGGAGTCGCTAGGTATTGTAATAGCGGGCCTTCCTCGGTCGTTTGCCTCGCCGTTTGCCTCGAGTGCGCCCATTACGAGTAAAAATCGGCCCATTTATTGACTGTCATTAACAGGTGGAATGGAGGGTTAGGTCCGATGTCGCATCCCATCAGCGTTTTATTATTAGCTCGTTACATCGCCTTATTTCGCTGAGCAATGGCCGAGTTACACTCGGCTACTCTTTATAAGTACGTTTACCTTTGAAATTTCGCGCGCCCGCATCTTTCGTAATTTAAAAGCATGAAACGCCGTTTCTTAATCTCGTCCCCCGTCGCGTTTATGCATCAAAGTGACATCACGCGGCAGCACAGCAATAACAGTCAATGAGAGAATACCAATGAATTCAAATACCGCTAGACTTAAAAGTCCCAGAAAAGTGGGACAGATGGCGAATGCATTTTTCGGAAATTATTTAATTTGTAGTCCATTAATTGTTCAGAATGCGGCTTATTGAAAGTGTGGGCAGTGCTGTGTGGCCGATGCTTTTAAATTGATACGAAAATTTGCTCCTGAGCATATGCTTGATAGGAAAATTTGTGTCGAGAAATGGTCGTTTTCGTGTTAAATGGGAGATAGAAAAGCCGAAGGAAAGAGTTAAATTTTTTATTGAATTATATAAGAATCGAATTTTTATTGCGTATTAAAGGGTAAAATTTAATTACGCATTGAAAAGAAAGAATGTCAATCGTTCTATCGACATTTTGAAAAGCTGATTAATGCAAGCACAGTGAATTGGCGACGAATCGATTATTTATTATGTTAAAGATGAGCTTCGTCGGTCGAATTATCAGTACATCGTTGCTCAGATGAATTTCAAATATGTAAATGTAATGGAAATAGGTTTGATGCGCGTGGCCCAATCATACAACATATAATATATATTAACACAAATTCTTGAATTTATTATACCAATGTAATATTTATAATTAATTTAATATCTTCCATGTTTGTTTCTTCTATGAAATGCCTCGCAAGACCTTTATTTCATTACGTGCAATTATTAGAAATTAGCCGTGGCCCACAAATGGCAATTAAAAGCAAGACAAATCCATTAAAAGTTAAACGCGAACAATAACAATAATAAACGAAGACAAGACCTTATATTGGCTAAGCTCTCGTTGTTTCGTACTTTTAATCGTGAATTTTTAGTTTTCGTCTGCTTAATTGAAGGCGCGCAAAGTGCGTAGAGAGAGCGTTGCTGGCAAGAAGAGCGCAAACACATTAAACGCGTATTTTGTTTGATTTTCTTTTGGACTGGGATCGCTCGAAGCCTCGGCGCATCAACCGATGAAATAATACAAAAAAAAAAGAAGAAAGAGAGCTGCTGATCTACAACGGGAGTGGGAGCTAGACAGGATAGAGGGGATTTGCTCAAGTGCGTCCACTCTACCTCTATGTTCTTCTGCTTCCTCCAGTAGTTGGCGGCTTACTCTCGTCAGACTCGCAGGTATTAGTTTCTTGCATTATCCTCCTGCTTATTCTTCCTCCTCCTCCTCCTCCTCCACCTCCTCCTCCTCTTCCAATTCTTCTTCTTCTTCTTCTTATTCTTATTCTTCTTGGAGGACTTGTTGCTTGCAGGCGTTTGACGCGAAGCGCAACCGAGCACCAGAATATTGCAGAAAGTGAATCCCGCTCTGGTTGTCTTGTAAGTACTGAGCCGCAGGTAAGAATATTTGAGCGGGAAAGTAGAACGCATTGGGAATCACGATGTTCCGTGGCTTTTCAAATTAAGATGAGATTGGCTTTTATCATAAATGAGTGCCGGCAGTTTTAGTTAGAGGGCTGCGCTTTCACGGAGATGAGTGGATTACGAGTAATGGTGACGTGATATTTATTTCGGTGTGAATATTCAAGCAGGAATCTCAGTGTATTTTACTGTTATGTGTCCCTACAGTACTGTCGACTTGTTGAATCAGTAGTATTACATTATGTCTTCGGTAGTATTACATTATCTCATCGAGCCACTCTTTGCCGAAGATTGTTGGTAGGGGATGTTCAATTTTTTATTCCTCGATCATTTTTATTATTGATAGATTTCAATTTGTTGATTAGTTTTTATTGAGTATTTTTTAAGAAAGGGGGAGGACTTTTATTGCCGGAAGTATTGCCCATCGCGGTTCGGTAAAGTTGCGGCGACGTAAATGATTAGATAGAGATGAGTTTTAATTATAATCTCCAAACACTCTGCTTATATTAACGCAATAAAAAAAAATCCGTTAGTATTAATAATAAAAAGTGATTATGAATTATTATAATGCTATTTCAGTGTTATAATTTATAATTTATTATTGGCTGTTCTGAAACTAAAATTGATGTTGGGTGAGAAATTAGTAATCGTTAACTTTTAAGGACAAGAACTGGTTATATGATGTCAAATTAAAAGCTTTCTAATTTCATTCGATAGTATCTCATCGCATCAGTTTTAAATAAATTACGCTTCATGTAAATATTTGAAATATTTAAGTACAGTATAAATTGATAATCCTCGAGTTTCAATTTCAAATGTTAAATTTCTTGAACATATTGTAATATCGATTTGCAAAAATACTCTGCAAAAATTATATTAAATTCCTTTCTCAAAGTATTTGTCCATCAAAATAATTATCTAAGCTAAAATAAATTACAAATAAAGTCAAAACTCTTCTTATTCTATACATTGGGATATATAATTTTATTCAATTTATTGTTTCATATAATGAAATATGTTTACGCAAATATTTTTATTGTCAATTATACGCATTATGACTAATTATTATCATAAACAACGTAGCCTTACAACTGTTTGTAAATTTCCTTTTCACAACAGACACTAAAAAGTCATTACATTATAATTCACTTGTCATATTGTCAGAACAATAAATGTAATAATAAACTGCTACGTAAAAGAAGTATTATTTTTTATATTGTTTATTCAACAATTTTCAATGTAATCATTGATAAATACAAAGAATGCATAAATTATTATGAAATATTCCGATATTTTTAAATTCAGTTATTAAACTAATTTATCATCTAAAGCATTAATTTTCAATTTATTATATTTTCTTAAATACCCATAAATATATCGGAATCTAGGATATCAATTAATTTGTTATTAGAATAGAGTTACGAAGCGAAGCAGTGAAGAAAAATTGGTCGTTTGAAGATAAAAATATTTTCGCTTTTAATTAAGAAAATCAGCAGACGTTTCGGCACATAAATTTCATTGAACTCACTAATGACCTGCGTATGCGTAATTCCGTTATAAAAATTTATCATGATCAAAACTATTATATTTATGATCGATTTATGGCGTCATTTTGACCTCGAATTGTAGCTCCTTATGATGCAATTCCAAGCTCTATTCTGTACATATACCAAACGACCTTGAACTCACTTTCCTTAGTCCGTTCACCTGCGCGTCTCTGTAACTTCCCTTTAGTTAGGGATCAGAGTGACGATAATAATTAAGCAAATGCTTACAAGATTTCTACATTTTTTTCTACGTACAAAATGACATTATTTTCCCCAATGATTCGCCACGTTGCACTTTTACATCTATTGTTATTACCAAATAATTGCCTTATTAAAATAATTAAATTTTAACGATCCAATACTAATGTTTTTACGCATTACTAAGTAGCTTAGATAAATTGTAATGTAATGGTAATATTTTTACAAGTATTTATGATCTGTTTATTGGTAATATTATATTTAGTATATACGTCTCATATATATGCTTAGCATTTTATCTTAATGCCGTTAAAGTATAGTGATAATTCTAATCCACTCGTATATTTTTTCTATAATTAACTTCATCTACGCAAAGGTTTAAAAAATATGCTGAACTTTAGAGAAAAATATAAGTCTTTTGTTAGTGTGATTTATAATAGTCATATATATATATATATAATACATATAATACAATTATATAACAATATATATAATACAATTTATTGTAAATGAATGTTTTTCGCTGACTATTCCTTGCTAAAGCCTTCCGACAATAAGAATATAGCGAACGTGGATGTATTCCTAACAAAATATTATACAAACGATAAATGGGCGTATTATTACATAAATTACATAAATTGAATGAATTACACTTCAGTAAAATAATTCAAGTTCTAAATATTTTTTAGCAAATTTTCATTGTATTTTTCAATATTTTTACAACCTTAAAATATCTAAAAAAAAGAAAAAAAAAAAAAAAAAAAAAAAAAAAAAAAAAAAAAAAAAAAAAAAAAAAAAAAAAAAAAAAAAAAAAAAAAAAAAAAAAAAAAAAAACGAGAAATTAAGATTATTTATTAATAAACTGATTTTAACATAGATGAGTTATAATTATTAAACTAAATTTATCATTGCGAAATATTAAATACTAATAATATTTATTCAATAGAAGGAATCTTCATTTTTTTTTTTATAATGAATTTTTAAGTATAATAAATAAGATGCAATAAAATATGAATAAAAGAATGACAAAAGTTATGAAAGCGATATTTTTATGATATACAGTAATTATTGTGAAAAACGATTAAATTGAGAATACCTGATTTTTATATTACAAGTATAGAAAAATAAATTAATCGTTAACTTAATAGAAGGAAGAAACACTAACGGTTCGAGAGTTTTTGCAGAAGCTAATGCTTGTTTGTACGCTTGTAAGTCGACATTACTTTGTATAAAAACAGAGACCGTTAGATGTTACATTTATTATAACGGATATATTTCATTTGCTTTAATGAGACTTTTTAAGGTAATGATAACTATTGTATTATTAAAAAATTTAACAAGTGGCAGAATTAGAAACGCATAATTGGAACAATTCGTAATATATATTGAATGTAAATTTAATATGCAAATTAAAATTCTAATACATTGGGCTACAAACATTTATAGTTTAATTTTATTACTTTTATAACATTTACGAGCTTTTATTACTTCTCATAATGTGCTATTTATAGTTACTTTACTAGGCTATAATTACTATTATTATTTTATTGCTGGACAGGATAGAATTGTGTTGTAGAAGAGGTCACAAAAGAATTAGGATAAAGAGGGAGGATCGAGGGTCTTGGCCAGTGAACCGCTCGACTCCTGTCAACAGCAATACCTAGACTTTCATGAGTCCCAAATGGGATATTAATCCCTCTTTTGCATAGCACAATATAAGTCCCAGTGTGTGTGTGTGTGTGTGTGTAATGATGCGTTTATTCATATCTTTTATGTAAGTAAACGTATTCAAGATAATTGTTATATCAACTTGTGCTAATTAATCAATGTGAACATTAGACATGAATTATGCCATTTTTTTTTAAATTATGACAAATTTATTCTTTAAAATAAAAAAAAAAGAACGATAAAAATGTTTAATAAGAATTTAGAATTTTTATGATTGAAATATAAATTAGATCTACTTTTATTAAGCATGAAGTTTATTAATAATTACTAAATGTAAGATAATTTTGTGGGTTGTATTGATTGTTCATATTATATAAAGTATTGTAAAATACTAAACATTGTACAACTTTATATTTATTTATTATTATTAGGTATCAATTGAATTCCCAACTTAATTCTAATTGAAATTTAAGTTCTCAATAATGTAAGATTTAGATATGTAATGATTTTAGCTGCGCAATTACTAATTTAAAATACACAATTAAATTTAAATAAATATTAATACGAAAGAAGAATATTTAAAATAATATATTTGAAAATGTGCTTATAATGCAAGTTAGAGTATCGCTTAATGTAATATAGGATTAACTGCAGAAAATATTAGTAATGTAAAACGTATTTAGAAAACGTAATTGAATATCGAGGTAGGATAGTTTAATATAAATAAATTAGTATTTAATATAATTTAATATGAATAAATAAATTTTATTATAAATATATATATATATATATAGTTTATATTATACTTTAATTACAAACAGTTTGCCAAAAATTTGTTGAACTTGTAATTTAGTGTAACAATCATATTTTTATTGCCCTTAACTTTTCAGACTTTAGAATTTATACAAGAATAGCAAAAAACTTTCCATCATTCAAATCTAATTGGATTTCTTTTTGTAATTTATTGATTATATTATATTGCTAATTGTATATATTAAATTTACAATCTGCAAGTGAAGCAACATTTTACAATAGTTATATTTATTCTAAGGTAGATTAATATCCGATTCATATTATTGAAGTCGTATATTGAAATCTTCAAAATGGATAAATATATCTAGTAGAATATAACTATTTTTATTTAAAATAATAAGACTTAATTTTAGTTTCACCGTGGCAAGATGTACAGTTAATAATGAATTGTTGTAAATAATTTTTTTACTTTTCTTAACAATATTATTAGAATGATCATTGACGATAATTGTTATTCTATGATGATAAATGAAATTTTTTGCCTTGCACTTGTCAAAATGAGATGGCAAACAATGATATTTGTGTCAACGAGACTAAGTAAAGTAAAGAAATTTACGAACTCAAAATACTTAATTAAAATTCAATTCTAGATATAAGGCTAATGCATTGGCAACAGTTATCGGCCATTAAAATACCTAATTACAGTTGTAGGTTTCATAAATCATAAAAAAAAATGCCTCCTATAAATATGCGGAAGACGATATTTGTGACTGGAGGTGCTGGCTATATTGGCAGTCACTGTATCGTTGAACTTTTGGAGTCGGGCTATAACGTCGTGGCCATTGATAATTTTGCCAATAGTGTTACCCAAGGTAAAGGCGAATCAGCGGCATTGAAACGAGTGGAGAAAATAACAGGCAAAGCGGTCAAATTTTATAATTGTGACTTATTAGATAGAGACAAACTTGAGGAAATTTTTAATAAGGTAACACGATTAATTTATAATTGATAATGCCTATTCAACGCTTTATTAAATAATTAGAATTTTTCATAATAATTTCATTTCACAGAATAAAATAGACAGCGTGATTCATTTCGCTGCCATTAAGGCTGTTGGAGAATCTATGCAAGTTCCTCTTCATTATTATCGAAATAATGTTATCGGTGCTATCAATTTATTAGAGGTGACTATACAAACACACACACACATATATATTTATATATATATATATATATATATGCGTTTAAATATTTAAAGTGAAAGAATTGAATAATAATTGATTATATTTTTATTAGTTGGCAGTAAAGTTTGATCTATATGTTCTGTATGAAAATAAAGAATTGCCAGCAATATATAATGTACACATACGGATTATTAATGCGATAATTATTCATAAAAGCTATTATAAATTAGGAATAATATTAATACGATTTAATGTTAATTTAATGATTAATGTATCGCTTCAGGTGATGAAGGCTGCTGGATGTTTTCAATTAGTTTTCAGTAGTTCGTGTACAGTTTATGGAGAACCGGACAAACTTCCGATCACAGAAAATCATACTACGGGTAACATAACGAATGTTTATGGCAGGACAAAATATTTCATAGAAGAGATGCTTAAAGATATATCTAGAGCTGAAAAGGTAATTTCATTACATTAGAAGAAGATTGTAAAAACGGCGCGATGAAAGTTACTTCAACTTTCTTATCTCTTTACAGAGTTGGAATATCATTGTGCTAAGATATTTTAATCCTGTTGGTGCTCATCCCAGTGGTTTGATTGGCGAAGATCCAACAAAGAAATTCACAAATCTGATGCCATTCATTGCTCAAGTAGCTCTTGGTCAAAAATCGGAATTAACAATATTTGGAGGAGACTATCCAACAAAAGATGGAACAGGTATTGCAAAGAATCTGAATATTTGTTAATTTGTTTGAAATATGTTCATTATGTTTATAAAGTGTTTGTATACAATATTATTTTCCAATAAGGAATTCGCGATTACATTCACGTCATGGATTTAGCATCTGGACATGTTGCGGCCTTAAATGCATTGCATAAACAGCATTCCAGGCTGAAAATATATAATCTTGGAACTGGAACTGGTGTTTCTGTTCTTGAATTAATCAAAACCTTTGAAAAGGTTACAGGAACGTGTGTACCATTTGTTATTAAAGATAGGAGAGAAGGTGACATAGTATCAATGTTCGCCAATACAAATTTAGCAGAAGAAGAATTAGGTTGGAAGACCAAATATAATGTTGAAGAAATGTGTACGTAAATTTGAAATTGAATTTCTTCTTTACGTGAATTTCGTAGATGTATAAGAAATTACATTGTTTGATATTTATAGGCCGTGACTTTTGGAGGTGGCAAACAATGAATCCAACAGGATATCGGACACCTTATAAGAATGGAAATTCTAATTAACAGTAATAAATATGTTGTCCAACAATAAACTTTCTTGTGTCAGTACAATACCAAAAGTAATTGAATTCTATACTCAAAGAATTATGAAATTATATTAAAAAAATTCTTAACATATATTATTATAATAAGTTAAATATTAATATTTCCAACTAAATGCATTGCTAAGAATTTAAAAATATAAGATTCATTTAATGACTGTCAAATACTTTATTAACATTTTAAAATTATATCGAATATTTGCTATTTTTAAATAAAAATGTTTATATTACAATTCCCTTGGCTCTGTAAATGCTATCTAACAGTATTATTACTTTTAACAATATTTTTCATATCCATTATAGAATACAATGACAAATGTTGAAATTTTAAAACTTCCAAGCCCCAGCTCGTCCAATCTGGTAATAAATATCTTGCAAATATTTCCATACATTTGGGTTTTTCTTTCAAGAAATCTTTTAGGACTTCTAAAATAATTAAACACGATTTTTTAATTTTTTTCATTGTGTTATTATCTGTAAACAAAGGCTTGTCCTTTACCTGTAAGTGGAGGTTTATGCGAATGAACTGCACTTGGAATGCTTACTATAACTTTCTTATTGGGTAGGATACAGTTAATATTTGAAGAAACGACCCCAAATACCAGCTGTTCGTATGGTTGTTTTCCATGTGCATCGTCAAAATTACAAATTGTTTCTTTATTTTGGGTCACCTAAATATTAATACCTTCAATAATCTTTCTTTGAAAAAAAAAAAAAAATATTTACCGTATCGATCATTATACCTTAAGCCAATACCACTTTGCTTTAAATATTACATTCCAAGATGGAAACAATTTCTCGACAATATACTTTAGCTGACTAGAAGAATTTGTACACCAAACAGCAACAATTCCAGATGGATTTAATAAATTTTTAATAGGAATTTTTGCAAGTTCTTCATTATATATCATTTTGTAGCTATATATTGTTACAATATTAGGAATATTTGAAGCATTAAATTTAATTGCATATATAATGTGCGTAGAGTTACCTGCTTTCTTCAAATTTTCGTTTTTTTCTTCTTATCGACTTATTCCACCAAGGTGGATCCAAAATTATTAAGTCAAAACGATTAGTTATATTGAATTTTGTATATATTTCTTTAATATCATAACAATAAAATTCACTATTCCTAGGGAAAACATATTTTTCATTTTGAAATTTGGCAATAGTAGCAAATTCTTTTTGATTACTTCCATGAAAATTACAATTTAATTGGAATTTACTTAAGTAAAATTGTTTCGATGCTAATCTTGATTCTTCGTTATTATCTAAAATTGTATTCGCAAATACTTTCAGATTGTTAGCATTATCGAGAAGCTTCAAACCAATTTCCTTCACAACATTATTCTACAAAACATAAAATTAATAAGAAAAAAAATCACGTCTGTTAAAATTAAAAATATTAAACATTAAAAACCTCATTTAAAATCTTTTCTGGAAGTGTTTGTAATTTTCTTTTCTTTTTTTTTCTTAAAGAATTAACATTGCCGTCTTTCCCTTTATAATTTTGTAATTGGTTTTGGCGTAAATATTGTGTATTTACTTTAAAAAAACTTTCGTTGAAATTTAATACTTTGCTTTGATGCTCATCTTCAACTATCTTATAGATCGTATTCAAATAATCAAGATGGGATATTATCCATCCATCGTCAGAATGAAATAAAATACTCATAATATATGAAATTGCAGAATAAGATATCTGAGATAAAAAAGGTTTATATTGCATTAAGAAATTTCTATTAAGACTGATGTAATAATATAAATGTGAAATATACATCTTAAAATCTAAGTCTCTTTTTACGTTCTTGCAATTGTTTTAACATGACAGATTATTAGTTGATTGACTAGTAATGAAAATGATAATTAAATTTAGTCATCGGTAACTATTTCAGAATTGGGGCATACTTGTTCAATCATACGGTAATAATAATTTTTTCCCTTGTATTTTAAGAAACTATTTCAAGATCAATTGCTGGTAAAACATAATTTTCTCATTGTAAGTTAAATAATATTTATGCTCTATAAGGCTTTTGTTTGTTTTGCCGTAAAACATCGCATTTGCAATATTTTTTTAATCTTCTCAATCGACAGTCAATGAGCAATTAAGATGCAAAATTTTTATTTTATAAATAAATTAGTACGTACCCAAGCAACCAACTCAAATTTTACATTACTATAACTTGTTTAACTAGACGAACGAGTGCTAATAATTACCATAGGCCATTCTTAATTATAATAGCCGAGCGGAATTGCATTGGAGATTTGAATAAACGAAGGCAAAGTAAATGACGAGCAAGTATTGGAGCATCTCGTCTTAAATGTTTACTGTAAAAGGCAAATAGTCGAGATTTCAGCGTCGAGGCCTTAGAAGTTTTAATCATCCACCCAACTAGCACTATGCAACGACGTCAAATGAAAAGATTTCGTGACACACGCCTTGTAAATGTAAGGAAATGTAACGCCTCGCTTCGGTATTTTCAATAAGAAAAGTGCGAGAGCACGAAAATTCTCGCTACATAGCCACCAGTTAAGTCTCGTCGGCTTCGCGACTCAACACAGCTCAGGTTAGTACTTTTGTCACGTGTGTAGCTTCTGCACACCTGGCCAATGAGGTGCCTCGGTTAGCTTTCGCTCCGATGAAAATCCGGCATTCGTAGGCTCGAAAGAAAGCGCGCATTAGTATGTGTGTCCGTGCATTGGCCAAGTGCACTACCGTGCAAGTTTTTTTGCCTCTTCTTCGTCCGCTTGATTCGCAAAATCGTCGGAGAAGAAGAGACGGGATAAATAATATCGAGAAGCGCGCCTCCTCGGGATATCTCGGTGGGCAGGCGAGCAGAGGCGAACAGCGAGGCTGCACTTTAGTCAAACAGAAGAAGAATCGTTCTGGCGCATAAATATTATATATATACACACATATATACATATACGTTTATATATATACACATATATATATATATATATATACATATAGATATAGATACATATATATATGTGTGTGTGTCCCAAGGCGCTCGTGTGTTAACGGAGCCTGTACATGCATTACGTGATATGTGTATGCGCGTTACGACACACATGCAGTGCGCGCACACACGGGAAAAGGGAGAGACGTGTTAACACGCGGCGTTTTCTCCCCGCGCCGCCAAGAGCAATACCACTTAGCCCTGCGGATGTGTCGGATAATCGGGAGTTTTCCAGGTTAAGTTTCCGATCAGCGGCGCGATTCCCTACGCGCTCAATTACCGCGTGATTAAAACGCCTCCCAAGTGCTCGGCGTTGGCGCGGCTTCGGGTGTCCTGCAAGGCGAAGAAGGATCGCCTTCGCGTCACGACACAGCTTCGCACATTGCCGATAAACAAAATGCATGTACACCGTAGCGATTGATCCGAAGTCGCCGTGATTAGTTAAGTGTCGCTCTCATCATTATCTGCACTTAAAATTCTCTCGGCGTCGCTGATCGCTTCATGTCGCAGTGTGTAAGGGGCACAACGCCGCGGCCTATTCTGTCGTCTTTTTTGTAGCGCCGCGTTGTGCTCTCGATTTGTCACCTCGCGAAGGTTATCCTTCAGCTTCATCGACTTTTACGAGTCCGCCGATTCGGGGTAAGGACGCGCGTTTCCAGTGGCGAAGTTATGCATCGAAAGATGTGATCTCTTCGAAGGAAGCTGTGCTTGTGCGCCTTTTCGGAAAGTCGTCATCGAGGATAGGAGAAAAGCAACGCGAGACTTGGTAAGCATGCGAGAGAGAGAGAGAGAGAGAGTTAGCTAGCGTGTGCGCGCGTGAGTAAGCGAGCGAGAGCGAGTGGAAGGGAACGGGGAGGGAGAGGGCGAGCGAGCGAGAGGGAAGGAGCGAGGGCGGGAGGGTGACGGGGGAGCAATTACGAAAAGTTTTTCTCTCCTGGTACGCGTGGAAATTCTTGTTTTCACTGCATTAAGCGTACATGGATTTCCTTACAATGTGTGCGTAGCCTCGTGTCGACATTCAAGGTTTTGTAATTGTTGATTATCTCACAAACGTGTAAATATTTATTTATCATTCCTAAAAAATTAAATTTTGTGCCTCATAACTTTTAGATCTTGCACTAAGTGTAGTTTTTGTTCACCGAAATTGCTTTTAAAAGATTTTATAGCTTAAATTTTACACTGTATCTAGTTTTTTTTTTTGTTTTTTGTTTTTTGTTTTTTGTTTTTTTTTTTATAAACAGTTTAATGATCAACACTTGATACGCTGTTTTATCTTAAATATTTTTATAAATGTTGAAGGCTAGTTTCTCTCCAATTATAACATTAACTTTGAATTTTACAACTTACATTTATAAAAAGGAAATAAATTTTGCTTTAATGATAAATTTAAAACTATAATGTAAGGTGTTATGATAAAAATACACAATTAAATACCTTCAAAGTTATTACAAATATTTAATCTGTAATAAACATAATTTTATTACATTTTTTATTACAATTTTATTACAATTTTATGTTATATAAAAATCATTTGTCAGTTGGATAAACTGTAATCATGGAACAACATGAAGAGGTTTATGAACAAGTCATTGAGGTCAATAATACAAATGAAGGACGTGAACTTATATCTCAGAATTTGTCTCAAGAAAATGTTGTCCAAAATGTTAACAACCAACAGTCTAATGTCAATTGTGAAATGCCTGGCTTAGAAATAATGTTACCAAATGATTGCATTAATGTACAGGATCAGTGTAATAGCAATGTTGTGATATCATGTAATGAAGATGGAATTGGAAATGAACGACAACCAGAAAATGTAATACTTAAGGAAGAATCTAATAAAGACGAAAGTATTTCACAAATTAATAATGTAGAAGACATTTCTAATTACAACGATAGTCATAAAGAGGTTTTTATTGATTTATTTAATTCAATTATTACACAAATTTATTTATTTAATAAAGTATAAATGTAAGCGTTAAAGATATTTTTTTAAATACATATTTTGTAATTTTAGGATAAAATAGAATTTACTGTACAAGATCAAAGGCCATATCAAGAAAACTTCGAAGTGAATAATTCAGTTGATTTAGCGACAAATAAAGAAAATATGTCTGAAGTAATTACAGATATAAGTGAATCAGTTCCTGCTACAATTGACAATGATTCTGTTCCTGTTTTAACTCATAATGAATCCATCAATAATCATGATTCTCTAGTTAATAGTGAAAAAATAGGAAGTATAAATGAAATTATTGATAAGAATGTAAAAGACTCTAATCAAGAATTACCAAATGTATTTACTAATGATACTGAAACAGAATCTTTTGTCAGTACTATTGAAACAGAAAAGATCGAAACTAATTCTGATGTAGAATCTATTCCTGTCATTAACGAAGTCATCGGTGATAATGCAGTTGTCCCTACTAAGGAAGAAGTTCAAACTGAGCTTGCAAATCACTGTAAAAATGAAGAAGAAAAAGAAGTTAGTGGTACATGTGTCAGTGATACAAATATTAATTTACAGAGCGAGGAAAGAGATTCCGAAGCTCTACGCGTATCACCAGAAAAAGTTAATGACAGTACAGAAGTAGTAACGGAAATGACAAACGATACTAAAATCGTTACAAATTCAGACGATGTTGCGATTCTTACAGAATTTAATTCTGTCGAGTATAATGCACAAGCAGAAATTCCAAATGAGCAAGAACCACAAAATTGCGGCAAACCTACTGTAAATGAAGATAAATGTGAAGTTAAAGAAGAAGTGAAAGTCGAAAAGAAAGAAGATAATGAATTGACCAAAGGAAAACAAGATGATACTGGTACAGAATTAAAGGTTAATGAACAAACTGATGATCAAGCTAAGGGAATCAAATGTAGTGATGCATCGGTGTATCCGCTTGCAAACGAGAACGTAGAAGAGGAGGAGGAGGACGAAGAGGAGCTAGACTTGCACCTTTCAACACAGTCAGCAGAAAATCACAGTAAGGTTATACAAGATATCTTTGATGATTGGCAAGATGAGAATGGTGAAGATGATAATAACCAGTCATCCGCTATATTCAAAGACAACCACGATTCCGTGGAGATAGAGCTGCAAAGTCTGCTGGATGATGGAGCGCAACAGGAACTGACGACCTGCAGCGGCAATTCCACAGAGCACTCAATCAATAGTAACGAGAATTGTAAGAATGCAGAGCAGAATAGCGACGCTGTAGTTGGTAAAGCGAAAGCTTTAAAATCTGAGAAGACATCGCCGCTTAACAAAAACCCGGACTCAAAATCACCGAGCAATAAGTCACAAAAATCAGTAACAAATTACATTCCACTCAAGGGTGAGTTGTAATAATGTATGCATGTATTGGAGCACTTTTAAGTATTATTCTTATTTTATTTAACTGCTTTTCAAGCATTAGTATAACGTAATATTCCTCATTCGTTTAGTTTTTTTTTAATTTTAAATGATTAAAAACATGAAAGAGTCTCTTGTGGAGTTAGAAAAATTATACAAAATATACATGATTTCATAAATAATGTTATGAAATGTGTTATTAATACTGTAATGATTTGTGTTGTAGTATAATATAATTTTAGGACGAACATTTGAATCTATCAGTTTTTGAAAGGGTATTGCTAATAAATATTATAATCATAATTTTCTTAGAAGTAAATACTTAGCCTTCTAAAAGTTTCTAAAAGTTAAAAAGAAATATTAATTATTTTTATTGTGCCATAAAAGAATAGAAAGTATTTTAAATCAATGCTTTATATGATTTACTGAGAACATTACAAAATTAATGGAAGTTCAAGTCTTGTTCACGAGTGTATTAAATGTTTCTTTGTATATTTAATTATTTTTATTTTATAAATAAAAATTCCTATTTATTTATGGATATATATAGAATTCATTTTATAGTAATATTGGTATAATAATATTAAATACAATAAAATAAAATTCGAATTATTGGATATACATTATATTAGGCTAGTAAATTTATTATAAATAATGTTATTGTCGTCGTTGTCTTTGTTGTCGTCCTCGTCGTTGTCATTTTCGTTGTTGTCATTGTTATCATTATCGTTGTTATTTTTCTATTATTGTTATAAGAACTTGAATGAGATTATTTTATCAAATTAAGAGAACTCTTCTTTCAAATTTTATCCAAACTTTTCAAAATGTTTTCTTGAATCTTGTTATCGCATTTTTCAAATTTAAATTAATGTAAACAAATTATAATCTTATTCACCTATTCATCTTCCTATTATTCTTCGTATTATTTTCAATATTATGTCTGTATTAGTTATCTAATATATAAAATGTATAAAAAATTTATCTGCATGTGTTTAATTTAATTACTTTGGATATTGTTGATTACGTATAAGGATTTTATAAACTTATAATTTTTTAAATATATTGAATTTCATATATCAAATGTAGAACAATTTTTAATCATTTTATTTGCCAAATAGTAAATTTTCAATGTAGAACATTGAAAAATGCATTCTCTCGTATTATTTAACTTATTGTAATAAATAAGAAAACATTTTATACGTTAGAATAATAGTTACAAATTCGAATAGATCTTGTTAGAATAGAAAAATGCAAATCGTTAATGATAATAAATTTTATATTTAATCATTTGGTTGGTTAAATTCGGTATAGCTAAGAATATAATTCATTAATACAACTTTGAAAAGATATCATAATACTCGTAAAGTTTAGGAATAATAGGAAACTTAAATTAATTTAACAGTCGATTATAATCGAAATATAAAAATATTTGAATAGATTTGTCAAGCATCCACGTAATTATACGTAGTAATATAAAAATAATTATGCGAGGTCTAAGTAAGCATGTTTCTTGTTGAAAAGGCCTATTGGAAATGTGCATGTTTTGACATTTAACCAAGTACAAGTTGAATGAAAGCCAATTAATAAGAAGAATAATATTTTAATGCATTGTATATATTTTGTTCATTATAATTTTAAATAGCGGATGATAAATGCTTTTATAGAGAGCTTATATTGAATTTTATAAACATTTATACTGAAAATATGTCTCTTTCGTTAAAAAAACATACAGTGCAAGATTAAAAAATAATAATATTTCTGTAAAGGTTGTTTATTGCCTTTAAAATATAAGTAATTTTAAGTTGAAAATAAAATTAAGCAATGATAAAATAACATTTGTTGAGAAATTCAAGATGTGAGCCATAGATATTTTAGATATTCTAGAAAGAAATCGATCAAATATTTATGAAAAGTGTAAATTTTTTATTTTTTATCAATTATCAATGCAGTATTTGACGAAATCAAATGTTTATGATTTCAGACCACTTTCTAGGTCGATCGCCCAAGAACTCAAACCAGGACCAGTCCGACCTAAAACAGAAGGTTCAGTCTCCCAGACCTGGTGTGAAAGTTCCAGGTCTTCACTTAACCAGTCAAATTGCATCGACCGCCGAAGTGAATGAGGTGCTGAAGGAGCGACTGCGTGAAAAGCAAAAGGACCTCGTGGTACCCAAAACGGCGGACATTGTTTTCGTGAAGAAAATTACTCAGCGACTCTCCAGTCAATTGTCGGCGGCTGCGGGCTGCAACGTCCCACCGCTTATACCTTTGCAATCTATGCTGGGGGAGAACGAAAACGACAACAAGGACAAGACAATTGAGGAGGCGTCGAAAGAATCGAGTAAAACAGTACCTGCGGCGGCGATGGCGTCAACGGACAACAAAGAGCTGCTGGCTATTCTCGAGGGCGACGTCGATCCCGACTGGTCGAACCTGAAGCCACAAACCATGACGGAAGACGGCAATAGAGTGGCGAGTTCTGGAGATTTTCATAATACGGGTAGATAGCGACAATAATATTGAATACAATTCTCAGATATCGAGTGCTTTTTATTAAGAGGAGTCTAAAAAATTCCTTACTTGTGGCAATTGTAAACGACACGAAACATTAAAGTAATTTCGGATTTGATATTTTACGCGCAAAACCATGCTTGAAAGTCTGTTAAAAGTATATTCATGAAAATATAACGCACGCACGCACACTGCCCTTTCGTTAAATGTAAATGTGACATAAACAAATTTTTTATGTAAGAAAGATTACGATCCAATTTTTCGAAGATAATTTGATGTAATCTTAGATAACCACGTTTATATCGCTGATAAATATAACTCGAGGAACTTTTTCGCTCCTCTTGTAATAAGATTTTGTGTTCGTGTTATCGATCACTGCTAATTTTTCATAATTTGTATTATTTAAGGCTCGAAGCTAGACCCTATCGTCGAGCGTGAATTGGCTTTAAAGCAATTACTCGAATTGCCCAACATATCTCCAAAGAAAAATAACTCGGGCATGCCGAAAAAGACCAAGAAAGCCACGAAATCTGCATTGAATAGAGACTCGAATAATCAGCTGGAGCTAAGACTCGCCAACAACTCGAAAACAGAAATTATAAATATAGACTCGACGGAAGAGGACTCACCCAAAAAGGACAATAAGACGACGAAGGCGCTAAAGGAGAACAACAATCAGAATACACGAGGTAGTGCCGCATCCGTTATCGAGTTGAGCGTGGAGGAGTCGAGGTCCGGGAGGAAACGAAAGCTCACGGAGAAGGCACGGGAGCATGAGCTCACCGTTAAGCGACAGAAGGTGGGTTGAAAGCACGAGATTAAAGGGAATAACGATCGCTTAATTTTAGGCGTACTTTCGTAAAGTTTCTTCGAGGATTTGTCTATCAAAGTCTGATAAATCCTTAAAATTAGTTTGCTAAGTTTGTCAAATTTCTCTTACAATACCTCGTGTCGAATACATCCTTTAATGAATTACAACACGATACGCGTGTTTCCTTATTAACAATATTCATAGGAAATACTTAATATAACCATACTTACAAATATTGAAAGCAAATAAGTGAAACAAAAGAACGAAAGAAAAAATTGAAGACTCGAAGACGAAAGCTCGTTTAAAATGAATTCATCAGCATCTGGATAATGTTAACGTTGTCGCTGTAAAATAAAATAGTTGACAACTAAACTGCATGATATTTGAGGTATATTGAGAGAAAATTGAACACATATATTTTGATAAATTTCAAAAGTATGTTTAAACTTGCGATTAATTGTAACAGCCTCTTAATAATTGGCCATTGCAAAATCATAAAACCACTAAAAATAATAAGATCATTCATTAGACCTATTGTTAGATCCGTGATTACATTATGCTTATGAACAGCATGCTTTACGTATATTTTTGTGAACAAAAGATCCACGAGAAAACTAAGAACAAAAGTCTTTGTTAAGATACAACAGCCCTATAAATTGTGAATCTCGCAATGCGTCCTTGGAACTTCACAATGTTTATGTTAAAGATGGCTAAACGCGGCGTAACAAACTCTGGCCTCCCCTTTCTCAAATAACAATAAGTGCGCGCGACATCACGGTCAACCGTTGCGCGTAGCATAAATATTAAGTAGCAATAAAAAAAAAAGCTCCAATCCATTTCTGACACAGGTGTACAAGGGCAAGCTCGTGCCTGACAGTAAAAGGTCATCCCAGGAGTCGGAAGATAGCGCCAAGTCGAAGACTGAGAGCGGCAACACCAGCAGCAGTGGCAGCAATAGTCCTGTGCCGAGGACCGAGCCCGAGTCAACCGGCCCCGAGACACCGAAGCTCGGCCAGGTTAAGCCCGAGGCCAAGACGAGGCTTGGCCTCGAAGCCAAGCAGGGGAGGTTCGAGGCGAGGCAGCAGTCAGCGGCCGCGAGGGCGGCAGTCGTCAAGAATAAGATGGCCCACGTCAAGCGATCAAAGATCGGCCTCCTCAAGAAGGACACGCCCATATCCAAGAGGAAGCTCGCCGTCAAGAATTTCCTCAGGCAGAAGTCAAGCGGCAAGAAGCCACTCGCTGCTGCGAAGACGAAGTTACAGGTGCAACCTGATTGACTATCCTCCTTTCGCCCATATTACTCCCACATACTCTAGGCTACCTGAGCATTTGGACTTTATTTTGATAAATTTCATTAATTATATAAAACTATTATTATTTATATAATTATATAAGACTAGATGATTGTGCGATAGTTTTCAATAGAGTAAAGGGTTTTGTTAAATTGCAAAATAAAAGTGAGACGTTCGAGTATCTTTTTCAGTTCCATTTTTAATATTCCAATAGCTATTTGATAAGATTACAATTTTCCAAACCGCAACCCTTAATAAGGCAATATTTCCAAGTGATACTAGCATTATTAATATTCGTGCTCTTAATTAAGCTGGCGGCGGCAGCGAAAAGTGCATCGCAGAATAAAACTGTGGTGGAAAAGTCAGTTACTGTGGCGCCGGCAACCAAAACGAAGAAGGTAGTGACCGAGATCGATAGGTTGCTGCAGGACGAGGGTGTTGTTAATTTGCTGTACGACGTGGAGCAGCCAGACTCAAGGAAGAGGCTGATACCAATTACAAAATCACAAAAGAAGGTGATGGATGTGGAAAAAGCCGAGAGGGAATTAATGCTCAGAACGAAATTGGTGAGGAATGCCGTTCTGAGGTTGAGGAATTCCAGCGCGACGAACCTAAAGATCTCGCCTCGATCAAGAAGAAATGTTGCAGTGAGTATTTTCAATCTGCGTTTGTTATTTTAATATTAAAGCAGGTATAATATTAAAGTAGACGTTGAGAGATTTATTTATTTATTTTTTTTTTTTTTGAGAAAAACGTTAACTTTTAACAGCATATCAGATAAATCAAATGAATAATATCGGAACATTTAACCGCTCTATCATGTCAATTCAAAATAATTGTGCGTCAACTCCAAATAATTATTAATTCATATTATAACCCAAGCTTTTTACATTCCTTAAAAGAATTTTATCAAATACTTTGAACAATGCAAAATATCCTTTTAGCTTTTGCTTGAATACGAATAACAATTTTAAAGCATTTTTGTGAATATGTTCTTTACCATAAAGCGACCGTTCGTTTATTATTGTTTATGAATTTTACTTTCCAACTATTGCACATACTAACTATAATTGTCGAATTAAAAATGTACGCGAAGAAGCTTCAAAGTTTGTTTCATTAACAATTGTAAATAATTATTACGCACGAAAGATACATGTGTTTATACGTGTTTATTTCGATCAAATTTTGATTATAAAACGTGTATGTTTTCTGCTTGCTGTCGTGAAACTCATTAGATTTTCATTTTTATAAGATCGCATTGGCATTCGCTGTAATGTAAATTTCCAGTTACATTTAATACAATAAGTTTGAAAGCGCAAATTACATAAGAAAATGTCCCCTTCGCAGGCACCGTCGCCGACCGATCCGTCGCCACCAGCGACCGAAAAGAAGTCGAGCGAACCAATCAGGTTGCCAAAATCCTCAGCGACACCGGCTGTGAATGCAGATTTCATAATCCCGGCAAAGATACGAAATGCGGCGGACGCATCGCGTATCATTCGCCGACACTCCTCAAGTTCATTCTCGAGTGCCTCGGCGAGTCCTAGAGTTAGTATAGATCTACCTTCAGAGCAGGCAAAGACAGATGAAGCAGAAATCCAAATTAAGACAAAGAGGAAACCCCCCCAGGAGCTCAATGATAAACTGGACGTGAAGAAGAATAAAAAAAAAGTGAGCACTGGCTAGTCGCATTTTTCTTTGACTAAATTAAGATTAAAGTTAGTCTGTTCTCTGTTGGCTATCTATTGTCATTAAGGCGGAGGGAGTGTATGAAACGCCAACAAATGTGCTTCGCAATGAAAAATACCTTGTCTTTTAATTCTGTAGGATCTAAATATCAGGAGGTTTATTTTGTTTTATCGACTAAAATTACCATTACGTTTACGAAAAGAAAAAATAATTCAATGCTTTTTTAAACAAAAAAAAAAAAAAATACCTATCTATCTGTTTTTCGAAAGGATGTGGTAGAAAAGCCACCGGCAACAAAAAAAGAACCGGTTAAGAAGGTGACAACAAGGTCAAACGTCGTTGCACTGGTAACGACGCCGCCGGCGGTGATCGCCAAGGCAGTTCCGAAAAACAAGAAAGTGCCAAAAAGTAAATCATCGTCGGATACGTCGTTGAACGAAGCCAAAACACCACCCAAGGGTCAGGATGAGCTGTCGGCCTGTCTGGCTGAGGCTGCCTCGGCCCTTTTATCCAGTATCAGTAATACCTCGCGGTCAAACAATACATCTACTAATCGCAAAAAAGGTAGGGATGATTTTGCTTGAATGCAGCGATTTATCGAGACGATTTATTGAGAGATAATGGGAAGTTAAGTCAATTTTTTTAACATTCATTTCACGCGCAAACAAACTCAATTACATAGCGAATAATTCAATTCTTATGAAACTTATTAATTTTAATTCGTTTTTAAATTTATTATTTTTTTTCATGTGTGTATTTTTTTTTTTTTTTTTTTTTTGGAATGGATTAAATAATTCGACAGTAGAAAATTATTAATTAAACAGCGTGATTTTTTAGCGGTTGTAATGAACAATTTCGTTTACAGGAAGTACAAATAATGCAAAATCACAAGCAGCCGATGATGAGAAAGTAGATGTTAAAAAATTATTTAGTAATAAGGAAATAAATGTGAGGCAGCAAGGGAATCTTGTACAATTAATATTGACGCCGTCAGCACCAGTATCAGGAATAAGAAATGCTATTACAATTCAAGTAAGTAATCAAACGCTTGAGTACGAATAAAATTTTTTCCTGAAATTTACTATAAATATTGACTGTAAACACTTTGTAGGTTATGAATGAAATCCGGGAAGCACTGTCAATTTTAAAAACAGATGACGACTGTAGAGTTGTTTTGTTTACTTCGACAGGTACGAGCTTTTGCGAAGGTTTAGAACTTTCATCACTCTTACATTCTAACAAGGAAGAGCGGAAAATTCGAGCTGAAGAAATGTCTAATACTGTCAAGTATGGATCAATGATATATCTATATATATATATTTATATACATATATACATACGTACATACATATATTTAAATTCTCCCTGAATTTTATATTATATAAGAGTAAAATTATTCAATACTGATAATAGACATATATTTGCCCATTTATTTTATTAGCCGAAATTAAATGATTAAATATTATTTATACACAAAATCGGAACTATATTTTTATTAGTAAATTTTCATTAAAAATAATTATTAGTTATTTAATGTATATTCGTATTTACATGCGTTGAATAAACCTCTCTCTTTCCAATAGAGAGTTCATCAAAGCTTTAGCTACATTTAATAAGCCGATCGTGGCAGGAGTACAAGGGGCAGCTGTTGGACTCGGCGTAACAATGCTGCCTTTATTTGATCTTGTGATAGCTAGTGATAAAGCAACATTTGCCACTCCTTATGGAAAACTTGGTCAAATATCCGAGGGAGCTGCAGTTTTAACGTTATCACATTGTCTTGGTAATGCAGTTGTAAGTATATTTGAGCGGTATTATATTAGTGTATGATCTACAATGGTAATGAAATAAATTTTTATCTTCACAGACGAACGAGTTATTATTAGGTGGTAGAACTCTAACTGCTAGCGAAGCATTGAGAGCAGGACTTGTTACAAGAGTCTTATGGCCGGACAGGTTTCAGGTTGAACTTCTGCCTTCAGTGAAGACTATGAGCGAACAATCTTCACAGGTATCAATTAGTATAATATAATTATACGACATTTTTATAAACTATTTATAATTTATAATCTATCTAATGTATACAACGAAGTTTGTTTGCTAAGCCGACATAAAAACATCGTTGCGTGTTACTGTAAATCTAGATAAATATTTTCATGTTAATTGAAAAAATTTGTCCTTATGCAATAAAAACAGGATCAAATTTATCTAACTTTCAAATAATTTTCAAATGATTTTTGAAAATAAGTATATTATAAATTTATGTTCTCAAACGTTTGTATTTGAAAGAACTTTCACGTTCTCGTAAACATACTGTTTGGATGAACACTGCGCTTTACTCTTATGATTAGCAATATTTATATTAAAAAATTAATTTCAGTCAATGGTAGCGACGAAAGCATTACTTCGCCATGGCCTTCGTGAAAAGTTGGATGTCGCGCTAGAGTCGGAAAGTCTTTTGCTTATTCAGCATTGGTGTACAATGGAATGTCAAGAAGCCATTAAAGCCTATATCGACGAGAAGGGCCAGTGAACGTAAATTATGGGTGATAAAATAAGTTGTCAAGAACGCAAAACAAAATTTTTATTGTCAATGCGAAAGAAATGTAAAAGTTATTTGATAGTGTTGTACAGAATGATTCAGTGGGTAACAGTGTGCGTTACCGAATACTATTATAGCTGTGTCAAGCAAGATGATGTTAAATGAAAAAAAAAAAAAAACTGATTGTTTTATACATATAAAGATTTTAAATAGTTCATTTGTAATATTTGCCCTAATTAAGTTTTGCCGGTAATTCAATTCACTAGAATATTTATTTTTTAATTGGATTAATTAACAGCAAAATAGATCAATTTTTTTCACGAAAAATTTTGCCTTTATTTTAAACAATTCATACACATTTTGCGCTATATGGATATATGAGTGTACGTGTGATAACTGCTTCATCAGTTTGAAAATATTTGTATTGTAGATTTTGGACTTTAATTTTAAGTCCTATTAATTCACAGGTCACCCAAATATATATACTGAGAATATGTGGATGTGCAAGTGCGATGTTCATGATTGTGTCTAGTGATGATGCACGATTTATTTTACAAATTTACGAGTAAGAGAAAATTGTAAAAGTGACTACTATAGGATGGAGTATTTTAATATCATACATTTAAGTTTAGATGTAAAGAAACACTATTTGTCTAACAATTCTGTCGACAATTTATGTTAAAAAAAGAAAAATTGGATTTAAATAAATGAAATCCAAATCGAGACGAGCTTGTTCTTACCATCAATATTATAATTCATATTATTGTGAAAGCTTTTGTTTACAGATACGTCATGTTTAAAACGAAAAACTTCTTGGTTTAATTGTAACTCATTATTGAACATAAAATTGTTATTTTTAAGCATTTTCTGTGTCTTATATAGAACCACTCGAAATACAGTGATAAAAATATCCCGAGGACCCATATAATATTACTTGCTACAAATCTAAGATTTTGTCAAAATTATATATTTTTATATATTTTTAATACATTATAAGTCTTTTGTTTGTTACGATATTAAAGCATCTAAATTCATTAAAAGTTTTATTATTTTGAGTAGTTTAATAAACCATGTGTAGTATTCCACTGATAAAAACAAGAATTAATTTATGGAACAACTTGTTAAGAAGTGTATATCAAATGTATTGAAATAGAATAAAATTTATTTCATTTAATGTTAGAAGTAGCAGTGTGCTTATGCCGAAACCATGTATATGTATTTGAATTTATTTAACCGCAAGCATTTAGTTATAACGTACATTATTTTTAACGGTATATTAAAATGCACGTTAAAGGCCAATCCTTATAATATAAGCGAAATATGGATGCACTTTATAAAAAAAAAACATAAGCTTAGATCGAATCAAAACAAAATTTCTATGACATTTTAGATGAGACACCTCACTTTATATCGCTCTTATAAAATCAAAATACTAATAAAATGTTAAATTCCCATATTCATTACATAAATCATGCTTTTGTGCAGGATACGCTTTATGCTACTTAGCCGACAATAATACAGTATTTTGTGTTAGTTACATCATTAAGTGCTAAGTTAACTTTTATAAATAAGAATTCTTTGTTAAAAATTGTACAGCATTTATTTATTTTTAGACGACTCTCGCAAATTTACGTAGATAAGCCGAAATCTCTAAAACCTAATGCTAAATTAATTATTTTATTTAATTGACGATTCTTTACCCATTCGGTACTATCTCACACTTGTAATTGGCTTAGGATAATCTAACAGTCGACTCACTTTACGATGCAGCGTACGTAATTGAAAAATGTCGTTACAGTTGTAAGAGCACTTTTCCCCAGCAAAAATAAATCAAGCTTCTTGCAAATAATGAAAATGTCAGCAATGAAGGCCTGAAATACAAAATATAGAAAATTGCGATGTGCGTTGCAATTGTCACGAAGGAATTCCTCGGGCGTTGTATAACGAGCGAATTCTGCATTATTTACGAAATAATGCGACAAAGAGGGAGTCAAACGCAACGCCTGAATAGCTCATTTTTAATTGCCGCAGTCGAAATGGGCGTACATTCCGACGCCCAAAAATAACAACAAACACGAAATTTACGCAGATATGCGTGTGGGGCCCGACTGCGAAGCGAAAAGAGCGACGATATAACCACGGCAGCGTTTCTATTTTTCGATCGCCGAGAGCGCCGCAACAACGTCGGCCCACCCACCCCCGCCCCGGCCCCCCTCCCCACCCCTCCCGCGCCCCCTGCCCCCTCGTCGGCATCATCCCCCGCAGATGATAAGATAAGGAGGGCGCGCATCGCGGCAAGCGCTTATGTCTCGTCGTCACAGAGCCTCCGCAATTAGACGTAGGCCGCTAATTTTTCCTTGAGCCTCGGTCTCGGCCGTAGTTACGCTCTTGGCGCGGCGCCTCTTAGTGCCGTTTCCGACCTCAAAGTAGCTCGAATGCGCGATCGAGCCTCGCCTTTTGTCTTGCCAGGATCGAATTCGCGACTGCCGATGCTGTTTTACTGATTGGCAATTAGTCGAGTACAATTCGAGTAATTATCGGTTTCGAGTGAGTTTTCGGATTACGCCCAGTAAGTGAAAAGTTTGGAAGGAATAAGGTGTCCCTATCAGTTATTCGTTTTATTGGAGCACTTTCAGCAGAATACGTAATACAATTTTTATGTTAGGATACAATGGTAGTCTTGTTTTTTTTTATTATTTTATACGCAGACACGTGATATTAAGAGAATTCTTTAGGATTCTTGGGGAAAAGTCATAAAACTTTGGAGCTCGTTCGTACGAATCAGTTGCTGCCAACGCTTCTTTTCTTCTTTTAATTCTAATCTAGAAGATTCACGGGATACTTTATGTAATTAAAATCTACTTGTTACAATAATACAGGATGGCATTACATTTTTAAAGTAAATTAGCCTCGAAGCAACTGCCATTATCGAAATCGTTAAAGTCGTCGAAATATCAATATATCGAATGCATTACAATCGCTTGCAATTACTGTGAATTCAAACGCAACATCTCACGTATGGCTATTCGGAGCTTCAAATGCATCAAGTGACAGAGAAATTACAAGCGAAAGGGAAAGGCACTTGTAGATCGTAAATCATCATCCGCGCTCTCAGCACTACACTTTACTGCAGCATCACCAAAGAATTGGGAGAGATAGAGAGACGAGGGGCGGATGCACCTGCCGATGTGAGAGAGAGAGAGAGATAGGTCATCGGTAAAATCACGGAAGAATGTACTGGCGAAAGAGTAGCAGCAACAGTAGCAACAGCTATTGCACGTAAGTATACGGCCGAGCACAATGGCACAAGAAGAATCAAGGGATTCGCGTGAGGTCGCTTTCACGGTGTAAATTATCACGCGGAAACGCATTTCGCCGCATTGTTTCTCTACTTGTGGCGCGCGGGCCAATGCGTTTTATATAACGCGCGTCGTTAGCCGGCCTTTAATTGCCTCGGCGGGGCCTCATTGTTGTTGCATTTCGTTTGAAGTGGCGCGAGAAAGGAAAGCAGCGCGCTGATTGACGCCTCTCGCCCTCTTTGAATCTCCAGCGAGTGTCCCGACCTACCGCACTCTCGTTCCAAGACGTGGGAGGCGAAAAGCCCTTGCGAGCCCCTGGGCGCGAGGGGGGGGGGGAGCAAATGGAAGAGACTTGCCGAAGAGGCGATTAGTGACTTTTAACGAGAGCCCGGCTTCGACGAATGCGACAATGCTTTTTGCTCGTTTAGTGAGTAATCGTGACTGGGATGATCTTGTAAATGTAAGGAGGGGAGGACGTTCGTGGGCTTTGAGCTTGATGATGCGCCTTGGCTATTTCTTGCCGGTGTACTTGAGTCATTTATATGCGCGATATATTGCCGGGGGGTGTGTCTAAATACTTTAAATAGGCCAATTCGCAAATAACCGCGTGCTTTATTGTATTCGCAAATTTAGCCTCCGAATTAAAATAACTAGCGACCACTATCACAAGTGAGATGGATTTTTTCCCAGTGCGCTTTGGGTGCGATCGTTTTTATCAATTTTTAGAAGAACGCGCAATAAAAAGGCAGTCGATTCGTCAAGATTCGTAATCGCTTGCTTTGTTATTAGAGTAGATAAGTGAGACAAAAGCAAGTACCAACAATTGGACATGATATTTTGTCCTCTTCGTCTATAAAAATGCCGAATAACTTGGAGCTTAAGAGGAGCTGATTGAATTTTTACAATTATATCGACGACTGATTGATATTGCTTTTAATTTACTGTCAAGTGCTAAAAAAAAAAAAAACTAATTTAGAATTTGTAGTTTGTCATTATATTTACGTATTGTAATAGTCATAATCTACTATAATTTATAATTGTCAAATAAGCTAAAATAAGGTATGGATTTATGTGATCTTCTCAGTTGACATGAATGATGGTGTTTGTTAAGAAAATGTTGGCAGTAGAATTTCAATGTTATCGTTATCTTTTAGACATAATAAAATATTTGAAGATAATTATAGATAACTTTGCCTAGTTTTCCAAAAAAAAAAAAGAATATTCCATGATAATTTTCATTGCTTTCGCGTTTTAACTTCAAAATTAAAGAATTGTAATTTATATATATATACAAATGGATAACCTTATCCGAAGAAATTTCAGATAAAAGTGAAAGAAAAACATATTTTCTAGAAATTATATTTAAAACTTGTAATCTCTAATATTTAATCTAGAAAATCGTTTATTTTGGTTAACTTTTTAATAGCTTCCACGTGAATCTATTTCCATTAATAACAAAGGCATTAAAAGCCAAGACGGAAATATTTCACAATAAGATTTAGTCAACCATAAATAAATTGTTTTAAAAGAAGATAATAATAATAACAACAATAGGAATAAGAATGATGATGATAATTATAATAGTAATATTTATAATAATAATAATAATAAGAAGAATGATAATAATAATGATAATGATAGAAGAGAAAATCTATATTTTCAAACCAAACATCAGTACGAACGAATTGAGCTAATATTTTTCTTAAATTTGATCCGATCGCGTCGATCTAGGGGCAAAACAATTGCCCGCCATAAAAGTCCAAAAATTATTTATAAAATGAAAATGAGAAAGCCATTCATGTCTCTTGACTCGTGTATTTATTTCAATGATCGCACTCGTCAACTCGCGCCCTATTCCAAGCACGTCGAAACAATACGAGTGCCGCGTTAATAATACCTAAATAAAAGAGGAGTTGCCGGTTTACCGGGGCGGCGAGGAGGGGCAGAGGGATGGTGGGCGGGAGGGCGGGGGGACAACTGCGTGAATATCGTTGCGTTTTAAGCCTTCGAAATAAAACGTTGCTCGCGCGCGCATGCGCGGTCCATGCGTACTCTTACTCACCCCGTAAGATCGCGCTAAGGCTAAGGCCTTCGTAGCACTAAATACGCATTTTCAACGCCTCCGCTAAAGATATAAGCGCGCATCCTTGTAAAAATGTCAGCGACGGGTATGCGAGTGGAGGAATGGGACCCGCCGCGCGTGGTGAGGAGGAGGAGGTGGGAG
>JAPYYT010002171.1:0-20013 GCA_030522565.1 Ceratosolen corneri | reverse complement strand
AATACTTATATGTGTATATAAGCACCGAAGTCTTAGAAAACTTGGAGTAGAAATTTACGAATTGACAATGTCCAATTTGAAAATGTTGCTGCAATTATATATATATATATATATATATATATATACGAGCGATTATTAAAATTCTATCTTTTCAAATATTAAATCCCTTCTCGTTTGTTCCGATGCACAGAAAACTTCTTTCTCACCCTCTCAAGTTACAAGCCCCACCTCCGATAAAACGAAGACTATCTTTTTGTCCAATTCGCATGTGATTTCAACTGTATATGCTATTCATTAAAACAAAAAAAAAAGTCAGCGTAAATTCCTTGACGTAGTTACAGTCATATTTTGCATGGAGTACTGAATTGTTGAATGTCGACAATCTACAACATGTAATACTAATTTAGTAGAAACGCATCAGCGAGGGCGGCACGTTAAGTCAATGATATAATTCATCTCGCCCTTGGTTAATTTTTTCTTTTTCTTTTCTTTCTCTCTTTCTTATTTTTTTCGTTTTTTTCCCCTCTTTCTTTCTTTCTTTACAAAACTTTGGTTTTATGCTGCCAAGTCATTTTAGCGAACGCCGAAGTGTTTCTAACAATTTAAACTCCAATGTATTGCAAACGCCATGGTTCTACGTTATTAAATATGAATTCTTATAGCGTAAATATATAATATCATTGTATCGTAATAATAATTGCTATTTCTTCCCTCCCTTTAAATTTATTATATTACAGTATAGCTACAGACCTCCGATTTCAATCTCACAAATACGCGCGCAATACTACTTTTCCTCCTGCAATTCCACTTTTAACATACTTTTACTCTTTTATTTACAGGCGTATTTGGAATGCTCTCCAAGTATCTTGATTTATGCCAGCACAGCGTATTTCGATAAAATCACGACAATTCCCCTTGTATACTGTATAAGATTTTTTTTGTTTTTTTGTTCGATTGGAATTTAAATATATATATATATATATATATATATATATATAATATCGCGTGGCTTAACTTTGTGACGCAATATGTACGCTCCCTTTGCTCAATTAATTTATCATATTTCATCTCTGGCTTATAGATTATATAAGAGAAGGATCGAAGAGCGCTTCGTGTAAAAATTCATAAATGTCATCTCTTGTCTACGTTAAATGTAATTCAGACACCTGATTATTTTGGAATGTAAATGGATAACAATGGTGCTCGCGTTGTTAAAAAAAAAAAAAAAAAGAAAAAAAAAACGGACAATCTAAAAGGTGTCAGTCGCTAACTTTGCAGTAAGCAATACATTCTTTAAAAACAAAATCACCACTTTATTACGATTGAAATAAACAAATTAGTAATAATCATAACTAAACAGAATTATATGTAATTTTTTAAGACGCTTTTATACAGATGCATATTTTTTCTTTTTGTTATAAAAGCTACTAGGTGTGTATATTTAATACGTGACCACAAGCTTATTGGGTGCAATGGAATGATAAGCATAGCAAGCAGTCAGGTACTCATTATTAATTCATTACTCTTATAATTTATGCGGAGACAGAGCAAGTCGTATTTGAAAATCTCGGAAGCACAGTCGCATATTTAATTGGGAATTCCTAACCTTTATGAACTACGCCGACAATTCGGAACGATTTATTTTCATGATATTGCGCAAAGTATTACTGGCAAACTGTAAAACGATTCTCTTCATTATTCATTATGAGAAATGTGTCCACGCTAAGTATATTCAAAACGAATAACATGTGTCAAAAACTTTTTGAAATTTCATCAAAAGCTCATCCTCATTTACGTCATTTACAAATCCTTCAATGAATTTATCGCCAATCTTACACTCCGTCCAAACTTCAAAGTCTTTCGCAGCATACAATTACATCATTTAAAGTGTAATCAATGCCCAAGTGCCATCGATGCAGTCATACATCATCCAGTACAGTAATATAGCAATCATAAATATAGTCTTGCAATAAGTTTCACCATTGTATTTATTTATCAATGTAACGCTACGTAAATTTTCTTTATTCCTTAATACGTTAACTTGAGCAAAGTATGGTTTCGAGCTTTCCCGGCTTTATTTCGGTGGAAACTACTGCAGATTCTGCACAAACATTGGCATTTAAAAATAAATTTCATCGAGTTAAGATATATAAATAAATAATTAGGATATTGAAAGGGAAATCACTTTTTGAATTATTCAAAAAAACAAGTCGTAATTTTCCGAATAATTCAGGAAAACACCCAGTTTCCTGAAAATGTTTTTCCTACAATTATTGTATCTCATCGAAACTAGATTATTAATATCGCGAAATAAAGCCGGGGAATTTCAATTATGATAATTTCTTTATGTTTACATATTGAAGAGTAAAAGAAAATATATGCACTCTTACATTCAGTAGATAAATAGAATGATGAAACTTATTGCAAAACTATATTTATGATCGTTACATTGCTCATTTGGATGACATTCATTAAATTGTCAATGGTTTTATTTTAATATGAAAGGCTTTGATGTTTAGACGGAGCATAAGATTGTCGAAATTATTATTTTCTATTGTCATCAAAGTACTCGGTTACGAGAAGTGTTTTCAAGGATTTGTTAATTTTGCAAACAACAGAAAATAATAGCGAACTTTTGAAAATTCCAAATGTGCCAAAGTTTTTGAGGCATGTAATTTGGTTATTTAAGGTATAATTTATTTTTCATCCAATGGCGAATGTCATTTTTCAGCTTTTGAGGTACATTTTATGCTATCATAAAAGTAAAACCAGATAATGAAAGTTGGTACTCTGTTACATCTCTGCGCAACTCTACTTCCCAGATATTCTAATACGACTTGTTTATCTCACCGTTGTCGCATAAATTATACGAAATAGTTCATTAGTCCCAAAGCTTTTTACACAGTAGTATTTGCGTCATTGACTATTATCAATACTTTGAAGCCCGCGCAATTGTATTTTTTTTATGTGTTGAGTCATTTTTTCCCATCATCATCTAAACTCTAATGTCCTAATAATGTTAGAAAAGGTCTGCTTTCTCTGGATTATTATCGTGTGAGTATTTTATTTATCGTTACAATACTCCATTTTTTTTTTTTTTTTGTTTTATAGCCGGAAATATCGTGATCTTCGATATTGAATATTTTAAGGCCCAAATTTCGTTAGACAGCGGTTAAACTTGTTGGTAAAAGTAAGCTGCATTTATAAAAGAATATCCGTCGATCAAACTATTTACAGTTAAATTTCGTGATAAAATATCGAGGCGAACGCCACGTGCGAGTGATTTTATAAAAATATTTGTAAATAATTTGTTGGGGAAAGGCAAAATTTCGGAAAAAGGGCATACGAGCCGCTCAGCCATTGACGCGCGCTCTCTTTAATGCTTGCCGAGTAGTGCTTTAATCATGGAGATTATTGATCGAGGCACGGCTTCAAAGTATCGAGATAATAATATTGCCTACGAGGGTAAAGAAAGCCTGGGAACCTTTTGAGAGTATAAAACCGCCAAACAACCATAACCTGGTCCAACCAACCACACGTCCCACCAACCGTGCCCCTCCCCTCCCCGCCCCATCCCCTCATCCTAAACTCATCGTAACATCAGGCCCCGCGACACAGCCTAGTTCAAGGGCAGGCAGAACATCTGCTTGAGCAGTCCCTTCTTGGGGCTGTCTTCCTCGACGACGTCGTCGTAGTCGTTCTCGTCGAAGGCGCTCCCTATTAGCGAGCCACTCTCGCTGTTCACGCTGTTGTTGTTGCTGTGGTGGTGGTGGTGGTGATGGTGGTGGTGGTGGTGGTGGTGGTGATTGTTGTTTGCGTTGTTGCTCGAGTTCATGGAGTCGTAGCTGGGGTCGGTGATGCTGAGGGACCTCGAGTAGCTCGGACTCTCGTAGCGGAAAGCGACGGGCGGGGGCGGCGGCATGCTGTAGTCATTGTAGTTGTCGTCGCTGTGCACGTAGCGCATGAGGAAGAGGGGGGGCGGCGGCGGTGGCGGTGGCGGTGGTGCCTGCAGCTCCGGCCAGCGCTGGAGGTCGCAGGGGACGAGGATCGGCGGGTCGTGGGGGCGGGGCTCGACGCTGAAGTGAAGCATCGCCAGTCTGTCCTGGAGCTCGTACATGTAGCACTGGTGTACCTGGCGGTGGTGCTCCGCGTGCTGCTGCAGCAGCAGCTGGTGCTCGGAGTCGACCTCCGGGTAGACCGGGTACTGCTGGTAGTGGTGGTACTGGTGGTGTTGCTGCTGGATTACGACCGCGAGATGCTCCTCCTCGCTGCAGGACGCTTGGCTCGGCGTCTCTTGTCACACGCAGTCCTCGAGGGACATGAGTAGCGGATTCACGTACTCGAAGCCTTCGAATTCCGTTTGGTCGATCCTGTCGATCACTCGCCTACAACATGGTCAATGTACGTTATTCGGCCGTAACTGCTTCGTGGTGGATCGGTCGACGGCTGAGTCCGGCAAAACCAGGCAAAACCAGGCAAAACCAGGAAAAACCAGGTAAAACCAGGCAAAACTAGGTGGAGCGTAATCTTCTTCGGGCAGCCGATTCTACGTTTGCATTAGCATGGCCGAGAAGGCTCCGAAGCTATTCGTTCTTGTGGAATTTTTTCGAATAAGCTCCTTATGGAGGTAGGTAGGGGGTGGGTAGTAGCCGCTATTGGCTTAACTCGGCGCTAAGAGAAAGTTTCGACAATTTTGCTTCGTGCTTAACGAAGCTCGCGCATTGATTATTTGAATAATGAAGCTTTTCAGATAGTGCTCGGGCTCTTTCGCGGGTGTAAACTCAATTTTTATATCGTAATTAGGATTCTCGTTGGCGTTTGTTTCAAAGACGAAATTTTTTAATAACTTTTAGAGGAAAATGTTAATTTGAAGAGCGGATTCGAAATGACGGGTTGAAAGTAATTTAAGGAGAAAAAAATCCCGACCTTAATATTTATTTAGGATCTTGTATATATATATATATTGTATTTAATGAATAGTCCAAGACAGTTTTTATGGAATAACATTTCCCTGTTAGCACACTGTTAGTTTGCTAACCAAATGCCTAATTGATGAAGGAGGGATTAACGGAAAAGAAGTGTTGCTCATTCGTCCATGCCGAGGAAGAGTATAAACATGCAGCATTTGGTGCTATTTGTCATAAAGGCAATTCACTGGTAGAGAGCTTCCTTAGTTGAAAGCAAATATAATAAGAAAGAAAAACATTTGACAATGAGTGGCTAGATGTGGCAAAAGTAGTATTAAGGCTTCTTCTCTCCATTTAGATTCGAAAGCCACTGATGTAATGACTGGAATTGGCCACCTTTGCAGAGGCGAGCGGGCAATTCGTCAAAGTTGGCAAGTCTTAGGTCCTAAAGGCCTTTCAACAATAGATAGCCGCGAGGCAGGTAATTAGGCGCAAGGCCCCGAATGCATGCAAATTCACGATTAAGAGGGATGGAAGGAGGTAGAGAGAAAGCAAGAGTGGCTTACGGATCGTCGGGTGTGAGATGTACTGGCTCGTCTGTAAATTCGGGCGGGAAGTTTGCCAAATCACGATCGGAATCCAAGCGCGGCTTGTAAGGCGGCGTGACCTGCTTCTTCTCCAACTGTAACATACATCGCAAGCAATGCGAGGGGGGAGAAATTAAATTGGGAAAAGAAGGGGCGAGTCGATAAAAATTTGGATAAACTCGCGACGAGATATTAATTGAAAGTGGGACGGATCGCTGTTAAAGTAAGTCCCACTTGGTGCTCAATTTTACTGATTTAGGAGCAGCGTGCGAGGCTTGGCAATTAAGTTACAATTGCGGCTGCAAATTGCGAGCGAATAGCCAAGATTCGCCTGACTTTTGCAGGACTGTGCAAATTACTTTGACGCACGGCGTTCGGTTCGAAATGTCATTTCACGTAATTGAGGTCGAACGATTTAAGTCATTGTAAGTAAATCACGCGCTTCGAGGATATTACGAGTATGAATAATAATAATAGTGATAATAATAATTCGATTGAGCAATGGATTATTTGAGTATGTGCCCGCACGTCGTATATGATGTGAAATAAATTTTTTATTTTTCTAGAAGCTACTTGAAATTTTATGTCCATTTTGTGTTCTTGTTACGAGTCAGTCAATCAATGAATTTGCATCGCGTCACAGAGAATTATAGGCCTCCTTTTTATCGAGTACGAAGGAATAAAATTAGGTTGATTAAGTGGTTGCAAGAAAATGCAAGAATGTTGCACCGTGAATGTTTGTAAGCAGCACATCCTTGCTAATTACTTTTCCAAGCTTTTCCCAGCAGATTTACAGAGGCCGACTAAGAACAATTAACCGAGAATAATAATCGCATTAGACAAATTCGTGGCAGGTTGAAGTTTTATTATTCTATGCAGTTCCACTTTGCCGCGCTGTAAAAAATTTTCAAACCCAAATAGAGAGGCGAGGCATAGAAGCTTTCATTACGCAAAAGGCACATTACTCTCAATTTATGCAGCTAATGAACAGAATTCAAATCAACGGAATCACTTATACTTTTCGGCTGCCAAGTGCCAATAATCCTTGCGCACCTTCATCCCCGTGGACTTTGACAATAACAAATATGAATATTAATCTCGCGACTGCTCGAACTCTCGAACACAGAATGCAATCCCAAAAGAAGCCTCACACTGCAGTACAGCCGGACAAACTAAATTATCATTAAAATTTTAATCGTCGCCTCCTCTTCCTCCAGTCCACGAGCTCCTTGGCCTCCCCTTCCCTTTGAAAATTACAAAGGAAAGACAGCCACCCGCGCGCGCACAGCCCTGCCAATAATTTATTCACGCCCGTAAATATCCAGCCGATCAACTTCTCGCGAACCGAATTCCGCGCGTCTTCAAGCAAATGCCAGTCCGCCCCCCCGCCACCCCCCAAGCAACCTACTTGGAGCTTGGATATTAGAACGTGGTGGTAGATTAGTGCATCTCTCACCATCTCCCAGTCGATGGCCTTGAAGAAGGCGTGAGTCATGATCTCTACGAAAGCGATGGGGCTCTTGTCGCAGCCCAGCCTCTCGGCCGGATTCTTGCAGAGGAATCCCTTGAGGACGGAGGCGGCCTTGACGGAAAGGGAGCGCGGTATGCGGATCGTCTTTTGCAGGATGACCTGGAAGAGGTAGTCCTCGGTGTTCTGGTCGGGGTTCTCCGAAGCGCCGGCGATGTCGAAGGGGCTGCGCCCGGCGAGCATCTCGTAGAGAAGGACACCGAGGGCCCACCAGTCGACGGAGAAGCCGTAGTCCTCGCCCCGCAGGATCTCCGGGGCGATGTAGTTGGGGGTGCCGCAGAAGGTCGCCGTGGTGTCGCCCTCGCGTACACCCTCCTTGCACATCCCGTAATCCGTGAGTTTGACGTGGCCTTCGTGGTCCAGGAGGACGTTGTCCAGCTTGAGGTCGCGGTAGATGATTCCTGTGCGGGGGCAATGATCATCATTTTATTGCGCGGATCTTTTATTCCTAATTATGGCAGCTTCGCGAGCGATGCACCCATTACGCTATTGTCCGACCGCGATTATTTCCCTTATTTTCACCCAATTGCAGTGATAGCTCGCGAAGATTAGTTTTAGAGAATTAATAGCTTGACTTGGCGTTGCAGTTTTGAGATAATTCGAATGACTCGGTGCTGTTTCGGAGTAATGAGGAGCTCAAGAGACGAGCGCACGAGCAAGAAGATTGAAGGGCAAGTGCAGTGAATAGTCTTTGCACTCGGTAAAACGTAAAATTAAAAAGAAAGACAATGAAGTATAAACCAAGAAATTAGCCGAGCGATTTAACATTTAAGTGCAAATTATAATCGTCGAAGCAATAATACATTTGAGCATCGACACAATTCCTAAGATATGTGTGATGTTCATGCATTAGTGAATGTTTCTTATCAGCTGCAGCTTGAAGCTAAATTAACCCAAGAATTTGGCAAATTTATACTTAAAAATGTAAGTAAGATTTTTTTCATCATTTTTTCAATCCCCCAAGCTTTTTCTTACGGCACTATTTTTTATCATTAGACATTCATTTTCAACGTACTGTAATTATTATTGTTATTATTGCTGTTAAGATCATTGGCCACTACTACTGTCGCGATGTTTCATTCTTTTTCTTTTTCTTTTTTTTTTTTATTTATGTATAAATATACAGAGGAGATTTTTTAATTACTTGAAATTTCTAATAGATGGGTAAAATTTGTTTCCTTTCCTTTTAATGAAATTTTTCTTGCATCTTATCAAGTGGCTAAGCAAACAGTAAGTGAATTTAGGCATCGAGTATTAATTCATTCTTTCCAACTTCAATAATTACCGACAAAGCAATTATTTATCTTGCTCATTGATATTATTGTATTGAAGCACGCCTTACGCGTACCGAACTCACACATTGAAAAATGTTTCCAATTTAAGATATCACTTTTAGCATCAATAATACATGGATCGATTGACGCCGAAGACAATATTTCGTGGAAGATCCCTTTTATTTTTCATGATTCAATAACGACTTTCGCAACAACGTTCTTATAATCATCAGCGCGCACATCCCAATGGCTTACGTGTAATATCGGCGGTATTACTCACTACCCGATGAGTATTTTTTTTTGTTCGCGCGTAACGAAAAGCCGATAATTACCGCCGAGGACATAAAAGTTGCACTCGGCGCTTCTAAATTAACGAGTGATAGGAAAAGTCGGCGTGACCGAAGAAAGAACCCCCCATCCCCCACCCCCCACCCCCCAAATAGACTAAGAAAATTACCCCAAACGGACGGGCGCCTTGAGTTTTTGTTTGAAAAGCGAAGGTCGAATTGCCGCCACTCACCCTTGGTATGCAGAAAGTTGAGGGCGAGGCTGATTTCGGCGGCGTAGAAGCGCGCGTGTTCCTCCGGGAGGCGCCGCTGCCGCTGCATGTGGAACATGAGGTCGCCGCCGCGGACGAACTCGATGACGAAGAAGAGCCGCGAGGGCGTCTGGAAGCAAGAGTGGAGGCCGACGAGGAAGGGGTGGTTCGAGGCCGTCTCGAACACGTGCTTCTCCGTCTGGACCCAGTCGATGTCCTCGTCGTCGGTTACCAGGGCCTTCTTTATCACCTTCATCGCGTAGATGCGCTTCGTCTGCTTCAGCTCGACCATGAGGACCTTGGCGTAGGAGCCACGCCCGATAACGCGTATCAGCTCAAAGTCCGAGAGGCTGTACTGGCGGTCGCTGGCTCCCTCGGCACCGGCGACCTCATCCAGGGCGAGCTCCTCGCCCTCGACGTCGCTCACCGCCCCTGTCCGTGCAAACATTAGGGCTTATCAGTGCTCACATCAGTGCTCATCCTTTCCACTCGGCATTCACGCTCCTTCGCAACACTGACGACCACGAGCTTTCACGAGCCCATTTTTACATTTCGAGTTTACTGCCTTCTAGTTGGTATTGGGCAGTCGGGCCCCAATTAGTCACTCTATTGCTTTAAAATTATCGTCAATAAGTATCAATCTCTTTTGGCTTGGCTATTCCCGGACATTTGGAGCGCAGCTGGATTGCCGGAATGTCGGCCAAGTTATTATTACGTCGGACAAACTTGTATTACCTGCCGAATAATTGCCGGGTAAGTCGAGGAATTGCTGGTCTACGACCTATGTGCACGAAATTACACGAAATTACACGGATAATCGGATAATGCAAATAAATTTTGGCGTAAAGTTGCTAAATGCCCGTAAGTTTTCATTTTACTCGTGCGATTGATTAAGCGGAAGGGAAATTTCGAAAATATATACATAAGCGGAGTCTCTTAGTGGCAGGCCTATTTCACTAATTTTCCTTTAACGACCGATAATCCAGTCGATATGCTTATTCCTTACAATTGTCAATTATCTTAAAAGATTATATTTTTGAAAAAATTGCGCTCACCCGAAGAAGTCAATAAAAATAAAAGTGACTTTCCAGTCGACGAGACTGTAAAATAATTTGGAAGAATTTCAGCAACAAAGTATTTATATATATATATATAAGCATTGACGATATTATTGTTGAATGAGAACAGTACAAGTTAATTAAAGTAATTAGAGGAAAGTCATCGATCCGCATATTACTTAATAACAATTTGAAAAACTTTATCTTTGTCGAAATAAGCGACGTTCGTTATCTTTATAAAGGAATTTTCAACTAATAAACGAGTATAGTTGTGAGCTTTCATTACAAATGTATGTAAATATATTTGAAATACATTTCCCGCAAAAGGATCCCATAGGCAGGTTAGAAAATAAAATTCAATTGCCGTAATATTCAAGACTATTGTTCGAAGGCTTTACAGATCATCGCATGCTGCTTGACAATTGAAATAATTGATTATCCGCGTGCCATCTTCTTTTTTGTTTTATAAATATGTACGCGCGCGCGCGCGCGCACTCCACATACTATTATACGTATTATTGCAATCGATAGAGTGTCATTGCATAATGCAGAAAAATAAATAACGAGACTCCGAAATGATCCGAGAGCTCACTATCAAGAGTGTAATAATTACGGTTACGAAGGGACGAATAATTGCCGAGTCTCTCTCTCCATAATTAGAAACCTAATAGAAGCGCATCGGGCAGATTGTTATCGGCAAAAAGAAAAGAAAAAAAATAGAGATCGATAATTATTGCGGTCGCTACGTAGTATGGTCGAGAGGAGGACCCATCGGCCACGATCGACTGAGGGACAGACAGCCCGTGCCCGAGGCCCGGCCACCCTCGTCCAAGTCCAAGGCCACGAGGCCGTGGATATGATCGACCTCAAGGTTGCAATAACCGGTGACTCGTGTGCGAATTAATTAACTCACGGTTACGGTAGACGTGCTCCTCGGTGGCGTTGCTCTCGGCCCCGTCCTCGTCGTGGTGCCCGGGCGGGCTCGACTGCGGCGAGTCCGGCTGCGTCTGCTCGCCGTTCCGCTCCGCTCCCTGCTGCTCGCCCAGGGAGAGCTGCTGCTGCTGCTGCTTCTGCCGCAGGCAGGGCTTGCTCACCTTGTGGCACTTTTTGTGCACGAGTAGCTTGCACTGGATGCACTTGAAGCCCTGGCGGCCGAGGCCCCAGATCCTGTCCTTGCAGTACTCGCAGAAGGCCCGCTGAAAGTGCCAAAGATGAGGGTTTGCGCTTGGCCTGCTGCTGCTGCTGCTGGCGAGCCCTCGAGGCCGCCTCCCGAGGATGCTGCGCCACGACTATTCGCGAGTGGGGCGAGCCAAGTTTCATTCACGCGCTTCCCCCCGACGGCGTCAACAATTGTCGTTTATCAATGTGGTTGAGCGCTTGCGCCCGAGCGCAAATCGCCAAACCGCTGCCTCTGCTATTGCCTTTCAACATTGTCGCGCTGTTATTTCGACCAGCTTGTTCGGTAATCAAGCTAGTCAGCGGGTAGTAGTAGGTGAGTGGAGTTTGAACGCGAAGAAGAACAACGTGGCCCTATGGCTTGATTATTATCGGATACTGGTTATGGGAATTGGCCTTGGAATTGCCAGTGGTTAATGAGGATCGAGGGTATTAGGCGCGCAATAATTTTCCGGCGTGCAAGCGTGGCGCTCAAGTTGCACTTGGGCCGAGTGCCGAGGCCTGTAGGGCAGGCAGACATGTTTTAAAGCAAGTTCCGGGCCTATCGATCCATCAGACTTGCAGCGCAAAGTGTTTGGGTAATTTGCAAATGTAAGGTATCGATCGGAATTCGTAGCTCTAGCATTGATTTGGCCGAGCAGATACGTTAGTTCACTCGTTCGTAATTTATAGGCATTTGTCAGTAAAAGTGCAAGGCGAATTGAAAGTGTGGGGCCCCGTAGGATTAACAAGATAATGCAAATGATTTTTCCCGTTTGGGGGTAAAAGTGGAGAGCCGATTGCCGCGAGTATCACAATATCCGCTTATTAATGAGAAAATCGTCAAAATTCAATTTGCATTGTTTTACATATGAAATGCGGATGATTTGATAATCGAGTACACAGCAAAGGCAAACAATTTCCCGTGCAGAGGAACCAGCAAATTTACACAAACGCTTTACTTCTGCCATCGTCCCTTCATAATCGATGCGTATTAATGACGAATCCAATGGTTCTTCTGTTCTCTGCTGGTGTTTGTTTGCAAAATGCAAGAAAAAAATGGGAGAGGGGGGGGGAAGCGCGCCGAAAAGTGGGAAGAAAGAATCTAAGAAAGAACCGCGCGCCAGACTCGCCTTGGCAAACGCAACATTTTTGCGCATCAAATCAGCTTATGAGGCATTTATGAAATGCAATAAAAACGAATGCAGGTTATTCTTACCCTGTTGAATCGCTTAGCCTGGAATATGTGTCCGTTCACCCGATAAAGTTTTCTCCATCTGCGTGCGCCACGTCTATAGATACTCCCTTTTGATAAGAAAGCACATTTACTTTAGTATTACGAAGCTGGCTGGGAACATGGTTTGAAATACAATTAAGTTTGGAAAAAATTTTTTCCCCAAGGTAGCAACAAAGGCATTTTTAGGAAATTCGTGCAGCTTTAATTATTGCGGCGATGGAAAATTGCTCGCATACGACACGAATCACTTATTTCGAATAAATTATTGCACGTTCAAATGGTAATTTGAATAAAATGTATATTTAATATCGAATGTTTAATAAGTAGAAATGATTCCTGTCGCACGGAGCACGACTGCACTCATTTTAATGTTTCAATAATCAATAATAATCAATATTCCTACAAAAACGGACTTATTTTACAAAACTTTTATTGCGCCGTAAAGATGAGCGACAAATTTTTAACGACTCCTTTGGTTTCACAACAATTTTCAGTTTATTAATAAATGCAAGAACAATCGATTTGAAAGGTGGAGTCACGTTGCCGTTGAATAGGTGTTGAGAGGCCGATTTTGCCGGCAACTTTCTTTATGAAAATAATTCACTATTATTAAGGTTGAATCGAAGGAACATTTTAATTATTTTAGAATTCACCGACGTAGTTTAATACATTTTTCATCTTCTGTCTTAAAACTTGGCTTTATCTACAGGAGCACACTTGCCAAAGCAATGTTCACCGACCATCAACATTCCTTCATATATATATATATTAACATACGAATTAACTCGATCATCTTTACGATTAAGCACCACGCAACGCCACATCAACGCATTCCGTCAACGATAAATTTCATCTGATTTTTTTAAAAAAACCCTCGCGGCATACACGACGCCCTTTATACCCACGAATTTTAATACGAGTGCTGTAATTTCACTATTTCACGTCCAATTATTGCTCCTCTCTACATAAGAATATTCCAGTTTTAATAAATCTTCCAAGCATTAACATATCTTGCAATCGTTAAAACTGGAATTTAGGCTCAAGCGATTTCCAAATTCTAATCCCTCGTCAAACACGAGAGAGAGAGAGAGAGAGAGAGAGAGATTAAATCATTTATGGCAGCAATATCTTCGATTTTTCGCAGACTCGATTTGTTAAATACATCCCTTCATCGGTGCCTCTTGCTTTAGCTTTCTCATACAACGAGAACGGCGATAACAGTGAATATTTACTTTCCACTCCGAGGATGGATAAAAGATAATCGGATACTCGCATTCGAGACTCGCAGCAAACACGACGCTTAAATAATATTCATATTTGGTAAATCGCTGCTGGAGGCTCGCTCTTTTGCGAGTTAGCCGACTATGTTAATTCATGTGATTTTCATTCTCGACGCACAACACGTCTTAGATTAGCATTTGGAAGCGAGGTAAATAATAAAGATACAAAAAATACATGCAAAACAATGTGAGGCTAGAGAAGGTGAAAAAGGTCACGTACTAGGAAGGCCACCAAAACACGAAAAGGAATCAGAGAGAGAGAAATGTAGCAGACGAAAATTACGCGGCAAAGCATCGCTCGAACTTGGTCAAATGTTTACTTACGCGTTCACGAGATAAAACATACTTTTCACGCGTAATATTAATTTAGGCAATTAGTTGTTGTTTCATAATGTAGCTCGCTCCTTCGAGAATAAGGGCAGTCAACGTCCATTTGCAAAAACCGATACTCCGAAGATACATTAGCGAGCTAATCCGTGGGAAGCTCGCGATGACAAACTGATGACACACACACACACAGCACGAGATGGGCTTTCATTTTTTATGGAAACTCCATCGGAGAAGGTTAAACAGTTGGCGTTGCGCAGCTTATGAGTAGAAGACACGAGATTTATTGTAAAGCCAATGTGCATTCAACGGACTTTCGACTTCACCAAGCTCCACTTGAAATTCCACGCAAGAGCAAACGTGCTCGCATAGCGAGTCCCCCGCTCTTCCTGCCCCCCACCCCACCACTCGTCACGCACTTCCCACCGGTCCCAGTAACCCCAAAGCTTTCCAGCTCCTTCAACCTCCCGGCTATCCTCCCACCACCTAAGCACCAACACATCCCACCACCCAAGCACCAACTTCACAAGATAATCGTACAGGGCGGCTTATCGGCGCTCCGGGCGGCCCCGTGGAAGACGAAGCTGCTCCTCTCCAAGGTGCCGCAGGTGAGGAATCGCAGGAGGATCGCAATCGCCTCGGACTGCTCCATGTCCCGGGGGGCATCGGAACGCGATACGCTTATCGTCGCTCGACGGCTTGCGTCAACTGAGCCCAAGCTGGGAAAATTCCCCGTGGCTTTTCCAGCCTGTACGACCGCGACGTATTTGTAAATAATAATCGCGAGTATTGTTGTCGCGATCAGAGGGATGCCTCGGCGCCGATTCCGAGAATAATTCCGGCCAACTCGTTCGCTCGGCCACACGCTCAACCTCGTCTCCTCTCCTCTCCATTCTCTTACCGCTTCTCGTGCACACTCGACTCTCTGTTTTCAATTGTCTTTCGTGATTAGTTGTGCTCGGGCCACTGCCGATTTACCATTTCGGAATTTTCGTCCCATGCGATTCTTTATTATCCCAACGCGCCCCGACGTACATACTCGTATTTACTCCTCCCGCCCTTTCCTTTCATCCGTAGGCACAGATTAGCTTTCAACTGCTGATATTCGATTTCTTTGGATAAATGCAAATAACTCGGCGTGCCAGAGCTCATAAGAGGCAGTGGCTGAAAATCATTTTTTTTTCTTCAAAAAAAGCAGCTTAAATAAGTACGCATAAGTAAAATATGATAAATTGTAAGCGATCGTGATTACGTGTGATTTTTTTTTTCTTCCCATGAAACAGAAGGAACGCTGATTGTGACTATTTTAGACCTAACATTGAAAATACTTTCAATTCCTCGCCATAATAATGGACACGAATATTAGTAACATCTTTAATACTCAATTGTATATAATAACTATTAATACAATTCTACATGGCATTTTCATTGACGAGTTTAGACGAAATTGCTTTCAATTCCGTGATATTTTCAAATAGAATTTCTTTTAGTGCTACTTATAAAACTATTCACAAGCGCTTCTATAAGCAAATGACGTTTAAATGTTTGATCTCAAAGTATGTAATATTATAATAACTTCTTGAAAGAAAAACAAATAAATCGCTTGACATTATAAGATCTGTGTAAACCAAGAGATGACAGACCAATTGTAAGGCAATAAATGTCTTTTTAACCGATTAAATTTAAAGACCACTGGTTCGAAATGACACGAAACTTTTATGAAAAGTGAATTTTATCGAAGATTTACGCTGCCTTTTTCTAAAAATTACCACAATAATAGCCACGCTGATCTAAATTTGCAATTTAAAAAATTTATGAAATATCTCAAATATACCTTTAAAAGTACTGCCATCATCGTCATCATCGTCGTCGTATTAATTATCATTATCATTGCTGTTGTGATTATTCCAATTATAATTATTACAACTATTACTATTATTGTATGCCAAAATAATTACATATACGAGCAGAGTAACGAGTGAATTCAATATCTTAGCACATAATTTAATTTCAGCTCTCTCGATTGTATAATAATATTCATAAGCGAAATTTCATGGTAAATTGACAAGTTTTCTCAATTTAATCGTATACAATGAGTCTTTTAGCAGTTTTTTAAGTGAAATCTATTCTCAACGCAGATTTAGATATCCTAAGGACAGTGCAGACTACTCGGTTGCGTGAAACACGAATTAATCAATTATCATTTAAAAATTTTGGCCATTAATTCAAGGTTTTCAATGCAGCTACAATTTCCTAAAAGAACTTTATTAATCTCTCTCCTTCAAAAAAAAAAATACAACAAACGCAAGCGAATTAAGACTAAAAAATTAATTTCAGCAAATAAAAAATCCCTTCTCTTACCCTAATGCTCTTCAACAGCTTATATACTGCCAGCCATATTTTATTTATTTTTTGCTTTTATATATAAATATGAACTACGCTAGCCTTTTACTTTTTAAATTTCATTAAGAGCGTCCTCTTGAAAAGTATAACAAAAAAAAAGAAAAGCTTAAAGTTATAATGATTATGCGAAACGTGTTGGAAGTTATTCGTTTATAAAAAGTTGTTAAAATTTAGATACCCAGGGACGATCTGCACTTTATAAAATATTCCAAGTATTATCTTTGTGGACTAAATTAGTTATTCATAAATATTTATGAGCAGTGGCTCTTTTTTAAGATTCAGTATCATTCAAAAACTCAAATGTTTCATACATTTTCTCATTTGTTTTCATAAGGAGAGAATCAAGGAAATTTTTTTAAGAAAAGGACTATGATTGAAGGCTGAAAAAATAAATTGAATATATATTTGTAGTTGTGTGCCAGATACTGTCAACATAGGACGATATTTTAGAGATTAATAATCAATAGCTTACACTTATTATTAAAGAAGGCTATTTTCCTTTTTACTTATTAGCTTTTAAGCAATTTATGCTAAGAAGAAATTAAAAAGAAATATATAAATTCACAATGCATTGCTAAACCCGATAATATCATTAATTTTACCTTAAAATGGTCATTGTTATATTTAAATGTAGTTTTACATATGTAACTTATTGTATATTACGTATTATATTATACATACGGCGGGCAATAATAATTATTTACTTTGTGCTTGAAATTCAGCTGAAGCCAAGATAATTTAATCTGCATTATGCACTAATGACATTATAATTATATACAAATTAAAAACTCGAGAATAAATGCCATCAAAAGAATTATCAGCGGCAAACTAGGCTTTATTTATTTATTTTCAATAGTCAATTGTAAGTGCTCTGAATTATTGGCGCAACGCTCATTATCATTATCGATATTATGATTAAATAATAAAATTAAATGAGGATCTCTGCATTCAACATTTGAATATTTAAATAAATGACCACATGTCCATTCGCATTTGGTACTAGACTAATTGAACTTCCACTTCAATGATTTTCATGGATTTTACTTGCACGTATAATTTAATAATACACGACGAATTAGGAATTGGAGCAAGCGTCTTTTTTTTTTTTTTTTTGATAACGTTTGGTTATTATTCCTGAAACATAGGGATGGCCGTGACATTTAGAGAGGTCGGTGCTAAATTATGAGAGCTTAGTGCAATAAATTAAAGTGATTTTGTAGAGTATAGAATAATAAATAGGCTGCAGTAACTGATTTGGTAAGATGAAATAAATAGACGTTCAAGTTTATGAATTTTATATTTACAAATTATTGTAGAGTGTAGTATGATGTAAGATCAGAGAGCCGACAAAATCCCCCTCGCTAATTACAATATTCATAAATCAATAAAATAAACGAATCACCAAAAGAGGATCCCAAATATAACAATTTGTTAGTTGTAAATTTGATTGTTATTAATTTATGGATTGTAATTTTTGTTAAAACGTTAATTGGGACGGTTTTGTAGATGGAACTACTGCAATATAGACAACAAAAGCAATTAAAATTGCATCAAATAATATCGAATAATCGTGACATTTTGTTGGAACGTGTTAAACGTGTTAAACTGTAGACAATTAATTATAAAATCAAAATTCACGTATAACGAGAATTAAAGAGATTTCTACGCTACAGAATTAATGCGAAAAATACATTGAACAAACAAACCAGGATTATTCGGATAAATAAATTTGAAAATAAGACTTAAGTAAGCATAGGACAAGAAATAAAATCACTTCTTACGAGCTTGCGATTGATAACGAAGCGCCACAAATTTATCGCTTCAGAATACAAATTTATTGATTATTCCAACATTTTACTAGACGAATTGCTAGAAATTTGTATCTCTCGGAGCAAATATTTGACGAAAATTTGAAAGTAATTGAAATACTTCCTTCTAAAGCAATCCATAGGCTATTTATTACACTATACACGCGAATTTAAAATGTTACAATGTTTTAATACCAAATAAGTTTAACGTGGCAACTTGACATTAATCCAACATATTTGGTAAACATATTAACGAACGTTATAAACTGAAACGTAACTGAAACATATTATGACATATTACATCGCGCGATATTACATACGATTGTAATAGAAATATTGGCTCTTTTTTCAAGTAATCGACATAATAAAATATCGTTATTACCGAATGACGATGCGTATTAATTTCAATGCGCAATGTACAAGTAATCAATGAAAATCTACGAGCGAGTGAGCGAGTGAGTGAGTGAGCGAGTGAGAGAGAAAGAGAGATAGGGAAGGAAAAAACTAATCAAGTCGAATCTTGGATGATCCCCGAGAGATTTTATCATAGTCCTTCTCAAAGCAAACAAGCTGCGCGCGAGCAGAAGACTCTTAAGATTACCGAGCAGATAATAAACAAGCCATTAAGGCACGGATAAGATGCATCGTTGAGCATTAAATGAATAATAAAAATAGGCCAGATGCCCACGGAAGCAGGAAAGAGGGGAGAAGATTGACAAGCAATAATGGAGCGAGCGAAGGGAAAGCGATTATTGGGGGAAGAAAGTTGTACTTACGATCCTCGCCCTGGCACGGCATCCCCGGTGCAGGCGGCACGGTCGGAAAGACTGCAACAGAATAAAAGGAAGTTATGAGGAAGAGCGAAAATAAGTATCGTAGATCCCTCCCTCCCAATCCTCCATTCAATGTCTACGTCCGTTTACGTGGACAGCGCAGCAGCCCCATATAACGCGACGGTGGCGGCTGTGACGGAGGCGGTGGAGGTAGCGGAGGCGGCGGAGGCGGCTGTGGCGGCGGAGGCGGCCGCCTCGTTGTTATTACACTTATATTAAGGATCTCGTGGGGTTGAGCTCGAGCATGTATGTGTGGACGTGACCTGGAATAGGTTCTGCTCGGTCATTGCATGCAACTACGATTTACGGCTGATAAAATGAATTTCTCAGCTCCTCAGCCCCCCTTTTGGTTAGAACTTTTGACTCGCGATTTTTAGATTTCGATCTATTAGAGTTCACGAATGCAAGCCCCGGGGATATTATGCAACGGACGATTGAGCCGGGAACTCGATTCAATTTTTTCTCTCACTCGCATTCACTTTAGCGAGTGCGGCTAAGAAGTACCTTTGCCGTGCGCTCCAAGGGCTTCATCGACAATTCCCGTGGCTGCGCACCACCAAACCCATCCCCATCTAGCAATTCGACCGAGCAAATTTTTTGGCCTCGACTTCGATTGACCGTCGTTTGGCCCACCAAACGACCTAATACGCCACTCTTCGCCAACCTCCTCTCCCGCCTCCATTGATTTTCAACTATTGATTACTCCCGCCTCCAAGGCAACGCATCTATTAGCCAAAGTCCATCTGTTTTCAGCTGTCCAGCAGAAGCACACTCGGCGGGGCGCAAAGGAGAAAGCGCGATTAGCGGCGAGGCGCGTGAAAAGGCCGCTCGATAATGGATTTCTCGGAAGGAATTGAGCGGCAGTCGAGGAAAGTGGAGCTGGGAGCCGAGTAAGCCGAGTAAGCCGAGCGGCAGCAGCAGCAGCAGCTCGCCAAATATGTGAGGAGGGGCTCGTGCTTATGTGCCCTATCGTTTGATCATGCAATAGCCCTAATTACGCCCGTACGTACACCTTGTGTCCACAGCTCTTAGGCACAGACGTAGGCAGAGACTCGGGGGGGGGGGGGGGGGGGCCCTT
>JAPYYT010002170.1:0-20023 GCA_030522565.1 Ceratosolen corneri | reverse complement strand
CTTATAAATACTACCTTCTTTCCGCATAATACATGCAACATCTCTGCATAATAAAAAGCGATGGAAATGCGGATTAATACTGGCTTTCAATTTTGTTCGCCGGCGAAAGAATGGGAATGTTTATTATTTTGCTTCTTCGACTACACATTGTACTGCTGAAAATTATGCATTATTCATTATTTCTCTGATTAAAATAGTTATAATATGTAATCTATTCGTTTCCATAGACTATTTCTATATTTCTATAGAGTACTCAAGAATGTAGAATTCATGCCCGAAAGTAATTAAAAACACTTTTAATGCATACATATTTTTCTATTTATCTATATTGAAATGTTTGAAAAATGGAATAACGACCTATTTTCATTGGCTGTCGTTGACGTAACGAAATAAATGTAGATAGGCCAATCTATATCTGATCTTGCACACGATGCTGAAGATGAAAAATCTGGAGTACTTTGAAAGTTTTTCCAGGAAAGATATACATATATATGTAGAAATAGAGAGAGAGAGAGAGAGAGAGAGAGTGAGATAAAGAGAGAGATGAGTGTTTCTCTCCGATTGGAGCTATAGCCAATAAGAGAAAAGCCAGCGATATGACAATGAATTGATATTCGCGTTCCGTTTGAGCGATTCTCTACATTATCCCTCCACCCGGTAACTGAGCTGCGCCATCTTCGGTTTCCTTGTGGAAGGGGACAATGATGGGGGGTCTCATTCGCAACGAAACAATGAGCTATGAGCAATTGCGGCTGGTAGATAGCATTGTATAATATACTCTGTTGTTTCACTCGTACCTTCCCCTTCTTCTTGTCAGCCATCGTTTGTGCGCGGATATGAGCGCAAAGCCGACTGTACCTGTCTTCCCCCTCCCGAACCCTAACAGTCAATGCTTTTATCTTCTCTTTGATTCGCTGGGGTATCTCCTCTCTTTGCGTTTACTTCGAGTTTATCATCGTCCTTTGACGCCTTTGTTACTCTTCAATTAGTCCATTATCGACAAAGTTTATACTCAGGCGCGAATTATCGAGACCAGACAGGCATATATTGGTTAACTAACGTTGCTCGAAACTACCGGTAATTCGATCGACAAATTCCTCGTCGCAAAGTAATCAAGATATGCGATATTCGCATTTGCTTGTTTATTAGAATGTATTATTTTGAATAATTTTTACTTAGTTTCAGATACTTAGAAAATGCAATTATCTTCGTTATTAAGCATTTAGTTTTAAAATTTTAAATGGTCAGTCCACGATTAACCAGAGTATTGGAAAACCATGGCAAGTACACACAAGCCGTGGTTTTATTATGCATCCAATAAATTTTCAAATTTTTGGCAGGTTTACCTTATTATATAAATGTTATGCCTCTCCCCTCCCCCAACAAAATTCTAAAGGTTTCACGGAAATTTTTAATATGAACTGTGGGTTACAGAAATTGAACAAATAAATCGCATGTTAAAATGCATAAGATTTTCTCTTTAGCTCTCCGATTATTAATTTTAATACACATAACCAAATATTTTATAGGCTACATTTAAAAGCATTTATTCGACATAATTGATGATCCTTATTGGTACAAATATTTATTCTTCATATTACAATCATCATTAGAATTATGTAGCAAACGTTATTCGCATACCTATATTTAAGCAAATTATAGTTAGAGTTTTATGTCGTTCAATTGCAGTTGCAGCATAAAAATGACTTCCTTTACCTTTAAAAATATCAATCATAGCGAATCGCAATTTTAAACGGTATAAATATAACTTTTTGCAATCCATCTGTTCGTCATTCAAAGCGGCATATAAAAATATTATAACTATTGTCTAGCATTTCTTAATACGTAATCTAGATAGCAATTATTCTATCTATTCGATAATGTCCAATTGAAGTGAGTCAATGTAAAATTGCCGATGCCTCGTGCAGTGCACAGTCAAAATAATACGACGGCGGTAGTGAAAATAATTCGGAAGGAAAGATAGGAAAGGAGAGAGGAGAAAGCTCGTGGCCAAGAGTCTAAAAGTGCGTCACCCTTCTTGGCTCATCAAATAAAACCATGGAATTGAGCTACGCAGTCATTCTCTCTTGCGCCATTCTCGACTTTCCCACCAGTCCGTGAAATATGGATCCTTGGGTGGCTCGTTGAGTTCGTGGGATTGGGATTGGCGAAGCGGGGAGAGGGGGCTTTGTCGAAAATTAACTGTGATAGTAATGGACGAGATCCTCGCGGATCCCCGCCATCTCGCGCAGCCTTTGCTCTCATTCTTTGCCGAAGAGCCTCTCTTGCTCGCTTGCGATATCATGTCAGGCATTCGACACAATTTTTTAATATTCCTCTTTCTCGGGATGCGCGGACACAATGGCTGCCCTTTCTGTCGGGGACTCTCGCTCGTTCTTTGCCTTACCACTGTTTTAATGTCGCCGAAATCCATTCGTTTGTTCTTCGCTACGTTTCGTATTTTCCTTCTTCATTCTGGGTTTAGCCTCTTTATTCTGTAGTGAGCTTTGTGTGGAAGCTTATTCTAATGAAGTTTACTATGCCAAAGTCCAATAATGTAGAAATATTCGAAGTATTTTCGTACTCAAATAAACGTATTACATGATCTGCAATATCATTTATTTTTTAATCATTTATCTTTTGAATTTGTTATTATCATTATTATTGGCTTTATAAATGATAGGTATATTGGATATTACACAGTAATGTCAATACTATTCAATTTGTTAGAGAGTAAGGAACTAACTTTGAGAACGTGTGCGAGGCTAGTAATGATGTAAGAAAAATAAACGGCAGAAGTCAGAAGAAAAATGTATAGTTTAAATAAAACATAAGGAAGTAAAAATTTTTGTTTGTGTAGCAAAGACTTGTTACTATAACTTATTACTTATTTTTTCCCACTTAAAATTCATAATTAAAATTCATTCGATTACTATTACAAAACGTATTTTTATATAGTTAGAATAACTGAACTTTCATGATTAAATATGCTACCAACTTAAGCAAGTATTTATGCTTTAGATAGAATGCAATTGATGATTTATGTAATATAAGGTGATAGAATGGTTCTTTTATTGTTATTATATTTTAATCAAATATATATATTTCCATGGTTATTTATTCAAATAAAAAAATATTTTTTCAAAAAAAAAAAATTGCTAACAAAAAACGAGTAAGAAATTAATTAGTAGCTCTGCCTGTAGTTAAGAATGTTTGATCAGTTTTTCAAACTTGCCGATGTGATATCATAAGATAACTCTTCCGGAACACAATCTCAACAGCTTTTTATCAAGCACTACTTTGATTGTCCATAAGTAAATATAAAAATTAAAGCCATTATCGTTAGGAAAAATGTACCAAGATACCAATCAAATCCGTTTTCGCTCGTATTTAGAAAATCCGATAAACGAGGAATCGCCATTCAGCGAATATTCATTAGAATTTGAGAGCTTCTCATTAAAATGAGGTTTGAGAATGGCTGTAATATTAATGTATACACGAAGGAATTCAATACCGCGTTTACATTGCAAGTTTGAATTTAAAGTCTAATTAACCGTGGATTACGATTTCAAAAATTTAAATAGTACAAATGTGACAGATAACCTTTGTTTGGATAATGCTCGAAATATTAATAATCAAGCTTCCATTTCAAGATAAAACTATAATTTTCCTTCGGGTAATTCTTTTTAAGTTTACAACCGCCAATACTATCGATTATTCTCTCTATAATATAATCGATAATAATTAATATTCCTTATGAATTGAGGTCAATTCAGATTCATTCAAAGCTTGAGCTTGCTTGCTTTCCTTATCTTACAATGTTCAATGTAATATTTAGCAATTGAAATGGAAAACATCGGCATATTTATGGTAGAATTGTATCGAGAAGCCGAGCGAAGCAACAGTGGTTACACTTTTTTCTGCTTCGTATTAGCTCTATTATTCAAGCATATCTAAATCTTATTGTACGCAAAATCAAGGGAGGCTTGCCTTCGACAATAAAATATCCGGAAATAAAGGTAAAACGCCTCTTCTCGTAGTTGGGCCCGAAAATTCTGATTACAACAAAATAATCGGGGTACAAAAAAGTGACGGCGCGCAGAGAGGTGGGGGAAGCGTATTGGATGAAGGTGATTGGATGGAAGATGAAAAGCCACGAGTCCTGGAGAGTTTTCGATCCATCCAACGAGGAAACGGAATGACAAATTAACTAACTACATACCGCAAGAGCATACGAATCGTAACTGCGTCAATGCGCCCCCAAGCGCTGAAAGTGAGAATTGTCACTCATAGAAGCAGCCTTTTTACTCCTTCGAAATGTCGCACCATAGTATGCGTATCCTTATTATAGCCACGTAATTCGTTGAGATCTGCTTGATTAACGCGGATCAACCCAATGCGATGAGACTGCTAATGTAGTTGATAAAAGTACTGCCGGAAGTACATATTCGCTAGAGATGGGATTATTCGCGTTGATAATTGACTATTTGCTTTTACTGATTGAGATAGGATAGAGAATGAGAGAGAGAGAGAGAGAGTGAGAGAGAGAGAGAGAGAGTGAGAGAGAGAGAGAGAGAGAGAGAGAGAGAGAGATACAACATCGAATTTTTACACGTGTGCTGATAATTAGATGCACATGGTATTGACTTGTTGTCGAAATATAGTTGCGATATTATCCAATTAAATATTTTGAAGGTCACTGGTTGTAGGAGCTTTATAATTATAATTCATAGTTGTAGAATTGAAAATTGTTAATTTCTTTTCTTTTTGCATACAATTTATATTAATAGTGAACAATTTTCTAAGGAAAATATTACATTAAAATATGGCAAGTATTTTTATTTGCTATTTTTCATTTCAATTATTACTGGTATTTGACTTTTATTCGAATACTTTCGTTAGATGAATTAATTACTAGTAGCCTCATTATATACATGGACATTCGCTCGATAAATCAAATAATGATGTATTATTAAATTGTATTGGTGTAACCAATTTTCGATGAGAAGAGATAATTTTTTTTATCTTACTACTTCATTTAATTAAAATACATTTTTTAATGAGATGAGTACCGATTATAATATTTAAACGCAAGTTTCATAATTATTTCATATATTTCGAACCTTTTCCTAAAAAGTAATATTTATTTTATTAAAATGAAATATACATCATACACGCACATATATATGTTTCAAAAAGCCTTATTACTTAATATAATGATGGCAATTGAACTGAATTTGAAAAAAGTATTATTGACTTACTACGAAAATTTGCTCAGGATCATTTCTCAATAATTATTATTGTGGAATAAGTGGAGTTGCCTATTTGATTAGTCCATCATATCTTTCATTATTCGCAATGACGACTTCTTCAGTATAATTATTAATAATTGTGTTCTTCTAATATTTACAGATATTTGCTACTACTACTCATCAATTATGAGAGCTAAAATTTAATTCTGAAAAAGCAGCTTATATATCCAAAAATATAGACAACAATCCGTCGCATCTTTCCATTCCGTTAAAACCTATTACCATCTTAAACTTTGTGCGGATCGTGTTCCGCACACTTGCTTTTAGTAAAATTAATAGTGCAACTAGATCTCCAAAAAATTATGGGATTTCAAAAAGCGCTTTCACCGCATAAAAATGTATGAAGAGAGAGTGGTAGGAGAGGACGGAGACGGGATTTTCTGCCACAAAAGTGATACGTACAGCTGCGATACGCAACAAAGAGTTGCTGCCGCCTCTGTAGCGATCAGATAGAAAATAATGACTCAATCTATTAAGTGATTTGACTTGGCAGGAGACTCTGCTCGTCTTCGCGGGAGGCAAAAAGCCAGAAGGAATCCGAAGGAAAGTCGATAATAATGAATCTCACCGGCCCGCAACGCTTGCGCCGCTTTACTCCGGAAAATGAAATGCTTCCCCGCCTCGTGTCTTTTGTTATTTTTTATTATTTTTCTGCCTTTGAATTTACGGGAAAATATTCAAATTGCGTTCGAATGTTTGTATGTCATCAGTTTGTAATTTAGCTTAATATAATGACCTGCCAGTGATAAATATAATGTCTTTCCATTATTATTTTATTCTTTATTTGCTAAATGTGATGTTGCTTATTCTTCGAAATGTTAATATAGGTAATACGGCTTAATAAGAATGCACAATGCTAGAAGTATTTTCTCTATCGATTTATTTATTTGGCTCCCATCTATTTTCTTGGTATAATAATTCGATTGTTTTAAGTAAATAGTTTTATTGCACGTTCAATTATCGTTATACATTATCGTTGGATATATATGTTAAATGCTAATAGGAAAAAAAGGGTTTCAAGTATTTAATAGGACGATATTTCGGACATACGAATTCTGCGAAGATCATAATTTGACATAAAGTATTAATGTTACCTCAATTTTCTATTTACTTTTCATTTTATGTAGTTATATTCTCAATTTTTAATGTAATTAATACGTATTTATTAATTACATAATAGAATACGTTATTTTGTTAATATTGAAGCAATTCAACATTTTATATATAATTATCTTATGAATTCTTTATTCAGGTATTTTATTTTAATTTTTGTTGTGTTGAATATTAATTTGTATATCCTTAAACTTATTTATAAACATGAGAACATACATTTTAAATAGATGATCATCAAACTTTAGTCTTTGAAATGAAAATCATTATAAATATTTATTACCATCTTAAAGCATTTTATTTAACTTTGATATTATGCATCATGAAATTTTTTTTTTCGTTTTCATATTTCCTTGTTTATCTTCTAGAAATTCAATATTTGTTACATGAATTTCTTTTAAAGAGCTTTCTATCTATGCTTCAAAGTTCTTTAACTAAATTAAATAATTAATTAAATGATTTCAATTTTCTTAATAATAGATGGAAATTTGACAAAAAAAATTTCAAGAACTCGTTAAAAATTAATAAATCGAATAGCTTATAACATTGTTATTGTTTATACAAAATTATTAATTTTAAAGAAGTATTTTTATAAAAGATGCAAAAATATAGGCGAGCAAGCCATCCATTATATAGTTATTTAATAACCGAAGTAAACAGTAATATTACGTAAACACTGTAAACAATTTTGAACGATACATTTGCAAAATGTATATATTTACAAATACCAAATGTTTACCAATAAAGTTGACAAAATCCTATCTGAAATAACAATGCGCTCACCTTGAAGGACAATGTCAATAACAATATTCTTAGATAGAGAAGAGGATTCGTTATTTCAATCGTTATTTATTAAGCTGTTTGTCGAATATATTACATTTGCATGCGTAACAGTCAGTGTGGACTACATATTTCATAAGATTAGTTAGCCAGTGAGATATTGTAATAGAGTTTTTTAAAATCGAAACAGTGTCCAATCGCACAGAATCCCTACACCAAGATAGCCTGCGATGATCTTCGAAAACTGTAAGATTTGCAAACACGTTGAAATAATATCTTTTGATATTATTTGAAATAATATCAAAATTGAAATAATACTTTCCCTCTATGATTAAAGTGAGAATAAAAGAGGTTGGATTTTTTAAAAGTATGATAAGATCATAAACAGGAAGATAGCTGGATTTATATAATTAATGAATAAACGTTTAATAATAATAAAACAAATATCTGTTCATTTAATCCATCCATTTTAATATCGTCGTCAATCAACAACCCGGGATGCGACAAATAGTGAAATATTCAGCCGTTCTCTATAGTTCTATCACGAATGTGATTAACCAATAATTATTCGGAACTTGCTTTCGTGGGTAAGATCACGAAGGAGGTGAAGAGTAACGTATTCAATGCGTAATAATCCTCGAGAACAATATTGAAGGGAAGCGAGTGATGAAGGCGATGATCGCTATCCTGGCTTGGGAGTCGGTACAAAGGTCGCGGCCGCGTTCGCTTCTAAAATCAGCAGCAAATCGTTATTTCCATCTCAATTAATATTTTAATCAAGCCCTTTACGTTACATCGCGCTGTTCCATTTATGGACGCCTGAACATTAACTCGACCCTCGTCGGCCTCATGCCTTTTCGACATCCTCTCTGCCTCCTTTCCACTACCACCACCAACTTCCGTTGTTCTCTTCTCTTATTGCGATCGAATACTGAAGCAACAATGGGGAGATGGTCGCCTCTTCTCTCTCCTTCGTTCGGTCTACATACATATACATCGTTCTCCAACTAACCGTCTATACTCGTGATTATATATAAAAGAAGGATTTCATACGCAAGCGTAACGATGACAGCATCGACATCGTTGATGGCATTCATCGAAGGAATGAGAAATTAATTTAAACAATGGAGGACGAAGATGACTTTATGTTGATCCGGGAATGTACGGGGATGTACAGCTACATTCAGAATTAAATGTGTACTGTCCGAGAGAACAGGAAGAAATGTTATTTGCGTATTGGTAATTGCTATGTAGACAGTATCGGTCCGATTGCATGCTCGCAAAATGGTCTGATAGTATTGTAGCGAGTTGAATAAACATCAAGCCGATTGTCCTACTACTATTGATATGCTCATAATTAATTATAATTAATTAATTATAAGGATAAGCGATTGAATGTGAGTTGTGTATTTGCGAATGATGTCAAGATTAATTTATCGACTAAAGGCTGGCTTGGGACAAAATTTCGGATACAAAAGATACTTGCAGGTAAACAAAAATAAAATTACTTTATAGATATGTCACCGAGAGAATAATAAATAGTATAAAGAAATCATTGGTCTTCATTTATGAAAAATAGCAAGTACCTTGTTCTCAACAAATAAACATGAAAAAACATTGAATACAAGCTGGCAGGACTTTTTTCCAACATTTGCTTGTTTTTTTATTCTTCAAAATGTATAAAAACCTGCTACATAAAATATACCGTTTTACACTTGCCAAAATTCTAGTTTTTATGATGCTGCTTTTACAGCAGTAGTCGACATTACGAATTCATTTGTCTATTATTCCAACAGTCGTTCCTTAACGTCGATATCTCCTGATGTAGGCAATTGTCATTCTCAATGTCGAAAAAGCTGTCAAGCCGTGTTAATCTAGGAATTAAAACTGCATCATCATCTTTTCAACTTTCAAAATTGGCAAAACGTAGCCATAATTCCTATTATGTTATCTCATACTTGTACAATCCCAGAATCTCAATTTTTATTCAAATAAATATAGCAGTTCAATATTTAAATATTTGTATTAATTATTATATTTTCACGAATCAAATACTTTTATGCTTATCTATTATTGATGTTTATAATAATTTATAACTGAATATATAAATGTTTAAGAAAAGGCAAGTAATATACGTTTTGATGTATTGAAATTTAATGTCTCTCCCTCTCTCTATTTATATATGTATAATATCGATTTATATGGAATCAATTGTATTTTTAATTTTGTTAATAATAGATTTGTAGTGTATTTTAAAGGGATGTAGAAATTGAAAGAAAGGTTTTTGCAGCTACTTCGAAAGCCCGCATATTCTGCTCCATTGCACTTTAATTAAACTTTCTACTTGATATTTATCATTCATTTCAAGCTTTCTAATGTAGAGCAAGTCTCTTATTTCTATAATTTTCATTATACAATTTATCATTAGGATATAACGCATTTTTATTTATTTGTAATAATCAATTATTCATTTGTGTTCAATTACTTTATTCACTTTGCTAATATACGATAATTAACTTAATGCATTGAATTAAATTGTACATGTATATGTAGGCAAATCAAAGGCAAACAGATGCTCCGTCAGTAAAAGAACTTAAAACATTGAATAGTTAGTTGATCTAAGAAATGTCGTGCGTCAACAGCTCTGAAACACTTCATCCCCTTGTAAATGAAAACACGGGATCAAGGGCAGAAAATAAAATTCAGTCCATCGATAAGTCGTTGAAAAAGAAAAAAAGGGTGACACATTGCATCATCACTCGATCTTTTATATTTTGTTTTTGGAGTCGTTATTTCAAGAAAGAGAGAGAATGAGCGATGGATGGATATGTAGACACGCAGAGAGAGAGAGAGAGAGAGAGAGAAGTGCTGCACTCGAGAGAGTAAATTTGTATAATGGAGTTGTCCCGACGGGGGCGCGCACGCGTCTCCAAGCCCCCGGAGAACAATCATCGGAGCGGGTTTGAAAACCGCCGTCAGTGCCTACGTAATCCCGGGCACGTGGCACATGCTTAAAATCGCACTTGGAGTCCGGTGCGCCTTTTTATCGGGGTATCGTCTTCGTTCGTCGGCTTTGGGATTTCTGGTCGGTAGTTCTGATTGCAAATGAAATGTAACGTTCGTGTCATCCGTCCGGGGAGTGCCTTGATGAGTACGATCGAGTAAATGAATCGAAAGCAAATTTCATACACTTGGAATATTATCGTAATACTTATTTTTTAATGGATTTAATATGGGAGACGCAAATGGATTATGCGAGCTTGTTATCTAATGAGCATTCACAAGATAATAAGAATCAGATGGATATTGTTCATAATTTTGCTACGACTTTCTGTGCGAACGGAGCGACTATTTTATTATCTAAACGGGTCTTTCAGTTTTTAAATTACTTTGTTTTAAACATTGAGGTGATCTTTTCTCAAAACTGCCCTTAACAACGAATGCTATATGCAATTAAAATACGCGTGCTTGCATTTGAAACTACATAAAGCTAGATAAATACAGACAGCTCTTAACGTGGTTTTTCGCTTTTTGCTTTTGCTTTTGTTTTTTTTGTTTTAATTATCTTGACTTTAGTTCCAATCAGATACAATTAGTCGACTAAATAGCACTTAGAAATAAAGTCCCGACTATTCAATACAAATTCGAAGCATATTCTCCGTTGCATAATACGATATTACGATAATCCAAGCTGGCATTATTCACCCGTAAGTAATGTGCACACGAGGCTCTAATAGCGTAATTACATATATTAATGGAAAACGATCCGAACGGCATGCAATGCAACTTTGGATGCATCGTGCCCGCAAATAAGAAATAATTCGTCTCGCCCGTTTGCCCTTTTATCATCGGGGCATGAAAAATAACTTGCCACGAAAAGCCGAGAGTAACAACCTGCTCAAAAACTCCCCGTGATCTCATTTGCAATGGTCGACGATGTCGCTATAATGACCGGGAGCCGCACAATAGAAGTCGAACGCTGTTATACGCGATTCTAATCTGCGATGAATGTCAGGGCCGGGGGACACACGAGCACCTACATATGCCAGTATATATGCATACACAATAGGATCCGTTTAATCTTCCAAAGTGATTTCCGGATTTTTTTTGTCCCAATTCTTTTTTGTGTGCTATTTTCAGAGACAACGAGTGGTTGGTTAAATGAGTAAACCAATCAACAAGTTACTGCTCCGCGGGTACTCGAGGCCCGCACCAATATGAAAGGACCTTGCCATTTTCCTATGGGGGCGAGGAGGAGAGGCATTTGTGTGCACTTTGTAGGGCAAACTCGAGTCCCCGGGACGAGGTAAATTTTTATCCCAAAGCGCAGCGCCAATGAGAAGGGTTTCTTAAGTACTTTAGTCGATCGGATACTTATCTGTAATTCATATTTCTATGCGATAGTGAAAGATAATTAACAAAAGAGCTAATCTTTAAGGCTGATGATAAGAATTTACGAGCTCATAAATTGAGGGACGTAAGAAGATGGCATTAATTGCCGCGCTTTGACCGTAAGATTTGAATGAATTACTCGGTTACGTTTAATCGATCGATGTTTAAGGGCTGTGCATTTGATGCTATCGGTTGAACTTTCTTTGAAGAGTGTATGTATTTCGCTCTAGACAAGCTACAGGTTTATCTCAAATAATTAATACTTGGTTTGCCATTCATATTGCTTTTAATATCATCGTAAATGCCAAGAGTATGTTTAAACAACTAATATGTAGAGTGGGCATGAGAAGGGCACAACGAAAGATGAAACATAGGGAAAATATGATGGAGCTTAAGGTCAGTTAAATCATTATCTATACTACGAAATGTAAATGCCAATAATTGAATTACCAAAGAAAGTATTGCATAATATGGCTGGGGCTAGAAATTTGCAAATTGGAAAAGCAATTAATTGTTTCGAAAGTTTATTGATACAATTTGGATACAATGGCAACTGCATTCATTAATTCTTGCATTGACATTCAAAATCCTTATAGAATGATCTTTACAGAGTGGAAATCGTGGTTCTATGCTCGTGCGAATCCGCACTTATTAATCTCTATTGTGGTGAAAAGCGACAGGAACATGCAGGCACGTGACCGCTCATTCTATTGTGCAAATACGATGCGAGGCCCGAACATCGGGGCCTCTGTGGTTGACCGCCGAGGTTGAAGAAAAAACAAATTCCGCGGTCCTTAATCACGTCACGTTTTCACGGGAAGCGCGTAATGAAAGCCGGTCACGTTTCGCTTTGTCATCGTCAATAGACGTGCTGTTGATTACAAGTACAATGTCCGCCGTCGATCCGCGAAGATCCTTTCATTTTCCAGTCGTCATTGGATTTTGGTAATTTTGTTTCCTATCTCTTGGTATCCTAGGACTCGTATAATATTGCATCACACACGTTTCCTTAATTCAATTGTAATTGCGGGTAGCGCATGGACGACGTAACTTTTTCAACATAGTTAACTAACTTTTTGCATGGTCAACTGTCTTACCGTAAACAAATAACACTGCAGTATCACAAATTGTGATTTATTCTTATAATATCGCAGCATCGTAATAACATGTCTATTATATTTACAGCATTGTGCATTGTGCGTATTCAAATGCATAAAAATAGAGTATATTAGTAGATAATGATGTATAAAATGTGCCTTTTAACGTATCGCAGTCGACTAATTTCAACGTATGACTCAAGCAGAAGAAATATTTTTAATTTCTATGAAATCTTTCAAGCAGCAAAAAATTATGCAATTTCAATATCAATTTCAATTTTCATCCATTTCATATCACAATGAAGAGACGTAGTTTGCATTTTATTGATAATTCGATCGATAATTTCAGGGCTTTCATTATGAAACTTTTGTAACTAATGGTTAAATTCAAATTAAAGAAAAAAAAACTTTCAAGTTATAAAGTTAAAAAAAAAAAAAAAAATTTTTTTAAAAAAATAACTAAAACCATGCTAAAATTGCATTAAAATAATTAAATCTATAATGAAATCTCTGTAATTCAAGACTCAAATAAGTGAATTGTTAATAAAACTGCAGGACACTGATAATTACCGATCAGTTTGTAAAATAACGTTGTAAAAATCATCAGTCGGGCACTCGGGTGCTCGAAAAGTCCGATTTACTTGATACGGCGGCGTTCACCAAATAACATCAACAATAACACATCGTAAATATCAATGAAAATGTTAATTCGTACGGAAGTGGATACAATTATTATTTAGCTCTACCCTCTGGAGTAGAAAGCAGCAGTAGCAGCAGCAGCAGCAGCAGCATTGGACTCGTAATTACGCGTAAACCGACATCCGATAAAATGAAGGCAGTCCCATCTGGGGTACTTGACTGTGCTAATGAATGAATTTTGTTGGTCAGGTCCACTTTGGCTTCCCGCGCGGGAAAACTCGAGTCCTCCTTTGTCATTATCGCGACACGAGCACACGTAAATCCATCAGTTTCACCAGGTGCGCCATAATGCGAGCAGCCCATCGTTTCGCTTCTCGCAAATGTGGTCTCGGAAAGTTACGCTCGTTCGCATCCAGAGCTTTGACTTCGTTCGCTAGTGTCTGGCTTGTTAAATCGAAGGTCCTTCGGCCTTACTTTGATTATAATTACCGCCCTCGTATTTCCAGTTCATTATTGACCGAAACGCTTGCACGACGAAGCGACGACGTGGCAGCAAAATCCATTAAATCCGCGCATGTCGCCCACTACAAGCCAATAATTAAATTCATAAAATAAATCGACAAACATGCCGGGGCTGGACTGGCACGAAATCTCGAGCACCTTCGTAACAAAAACGAGTATTGGCCGGAGCATCGAGGTACGCCTCGCTCGCCATCTCTTTTGCCACACAAACCAGCATTTAAATGAATCCACCCTCTCGTGTCCCGACTGTCGGGAGCTTTTCGGCAGCCTCAGCCCCTCTGCCTGCCAACCCTCTCGCCCGGCTGTACTTTCTAATTAATCAGCTAGCCACGTCCCTCCGCGCAGCCGGGCATCCAGTGGACGTAGTGCAGCCTCGCGACGACGTCGGATAAACGTTCCTCGATTGCTCGACCAGCGAACTGGAGCACCTCGTTTTTTTCGAATATACAGTACTCTCCACGTGGCTGAAAAGGATGTTTGGCCGGATAGTTTGATTGGCTTTAGGGAGCAATAAATGGGAGGACTATCGATGTAACGCTTACAGAGTGCATCTGCCATTGATTGGGCATACTTGAGTTGCTTCCTCTGAGGAAAATCGCTCGGGGAAAATGCTTGCGCACGTCGGATTCAGTGCTTCGCGCGGTAAGAGCTCCTTTCCAAGGGCTCGAGTTCGCGCTCCATCGAATTTAATTAACTTAAACAGCGAGAGAGCTGAAAATAAAACGCCAACCAGCAACCCCGAAGTAATTGAAGGCTAAAGCTCGCAAAGGGGCCCCCGCACGCAAAATCTCAAGCGTGGTGTAATTTCTCTTAAATAATCATCCGCGTCTATGAAGTTGGCTTCCGTCTCGCGGAACTTTGCAGGATCCCGCCGGCACTGGACGCCCTATATCGAGATGTTCTCTTTTCCCGACCGTTTTCTACCATCCATCTCCTCGGCCGCCGTCCCTCCTTCTTGTGTAATTAACGATATTTCACCGGTAATTAAACGCATCCAATACACTTGGGCTGGCTCGGTAATGGTGGAAGAGTTGCCTCCTAAGAAACGGCATCTCCCTCCACTCCCGTCGCTCCGTGCGACCGCATTTTCTATGGGCGAACCACCGCCCCCCCACTCCTACTCCCACACCCCCCTCGCCCCTCTCGCAACCCCTACCAACCCCTTCTATTGGTACACTGAGAAACGGGTTGATGCGCGGGTGGGTGCGCGGCGGCGGTGGGGCCGAGGGGGTGGTGGTGGTGGCGAGGAGGTAGGCAACCGCTATTGGCTCCTTTACTTTGGCCTTTCACGAGCGCATCAATCTACCGGCGTCCATTTAAATGCTTGGCTCCCTCGCCGACTTTCTTACGCGAACGAATTAACCCTTTTCCGATGAAATCGATCGATTGGAAGTCCTCTTCGGCTATGCGATACTCCGCCCCTACAATTTTATTAATTGCGAGCAATGTAATTAATTAGGATTAGGCCAGAGAGGGCAAGGAGGAGGCCCACTACGCGTACAGCACGTAAGGATGTCGTCGCTGTGAGCTGCCCCACTCATTTTCCACTTGCACAGCTGCCATTGATAAATGAAAATGTGTACGACAGGGTTTTATTACTTTCAAATGCTCGACGTTTCTTTGTGCGGTTGTCTCGAACGAATGCGGAGTAAAGCTTTTCTTGAGTTGTGAAGTTTGCAATGTGCGCTGTGTATTTGTGGCAAAAGTTGGTGCCGTCGATATTCGCGTTTAGCATTAAAGGATACTGATTCTCCTACTGAAATAAATCGACCTTAATTTTACCTTCCTCTTATTTAAATAACAAATAAGGACGATCGTTTAGCGATAACCACTTTCAGTCGACTAAATTGTCGAATTATTTCTGGATTTTAAGGGAAAATCCGTGTTCCAAACAGTTTATAAAGCATCGATAATCCATTTTTAAATCAAATTGGGACGAACATTATTCAAAGCTCCAACAATGTTGCTGTCTCTATAAAAGAGCGTATGCTATTTGTTAAATGAAATATATAATATACATTATTAGCGAGGGCAGGTAATTTACTTTGGTGAATGTCTTAAAATTATTATTAGAGTTATTTGTTTTTAATTAATCCCAAGTGATGTAAATTATATTTGCAATTTAAAGAAATACAAGAATTTTCGACGAATAAAAACAAAAACAATAACAACAAAATTTATTATTATGATAGTATTGTTGTTAATGACGACAACGACGACGACGACGACGACGACGACGACGACGACGACAACGACGACGACGATGATTACGATGATGATGATGACGATGGTAATAGTAATCATAATAATAAAATAAAAAATTGCGACATTATAAACCCTCCGATCAAACGTTCTCAGGATTCTCTTTCTTTTATGCCGAGTCGATAATAAAATCCATGCGCTAATAACGTCTGTGAAATTATGAAAGACCTTTTCATAATCCATTAAGAGGAGCGCGGATTCACCGTGAGGCAGATTTAAGCTCGACGTACTGCACTAAAAAAGAATAATCAAGCTAATTACAATTAGTATGATTAAAAAAACGTGCGGCAAAGAGAGGGAGGAAAAGATTGAAGCAATTGCACGACCGAATGGATGGGAAAGCTGGCGAATCGCGGGCACGGATACACGACAAAAGGGCGACAAACATGTATACACGCGGGGCCCGAATAATCCTTTATTAAATCCGCGGCTCCTTCATCACTAGTTGAACTCGTTGGCATTCGCGTGATTTATATTTTTAAGAGAGCATTCGCTTCTAGACGCTGTCCAGCCATTATTGACAGCACAGAGGCTCGAATAAACTACAAAGTCAGCTGAATTTTTTGCATAATTACGAACAAATGCCACGTGGCATAAGTAAAAACTGTTGACTACCCTGCTTTTCCCTGTAAATCGAAGCCTTCATTCGATATTGTATCCTTCTTTTTTCCTTATGCTCTTTTTAATGGGTATAAATTGTAAAAAGACATTTCTCTCTCGGTAGCTTATATGGGCGCTCTAATGTTATTTACAAAGTTTAAGAGCATTAAGAGACCTTTTGAATTTTATGAAAATAAATTTTCTAATGCGTGCGCATACGCTCCTGCCTCCGTGTGTCCATATATATAACTTTGCCTATTTATAAAATAAGCTACCTAAATTAACAAATACGTAGACGTATAATTTAATAGATACATACTTGGTTATATGAATTAATAGGCATAAAAATATATGAAAAGTAAGTTCTTTCAATTTTGTCTTGCAACTTTTTTCATTATTCGGAAAAACATTTTAAAGCACTTTGATTATTTTGATCTTGGTGTGGTACGTTACACAACTCTATTGCGTTACCAAGAAGAGAGTAAAAAAGTGATCTCGTGGTTTTTAACGCGGAACTATTCTTACTATCGTATTGCCTGTATATGTAATACCGTAGTTGTAATGGCGTGTAAAATTTACGTATAAAATTTGTTCAATAGCAGTATTGATAAAAGCGTGTGTATAAGTTTAGGGTAGTATCCGTATAGCGTTTTTCAAAATTCTTTTGGTTTAACGTTTCCAAATATTACAAGTTGTTTGAGGAAGATCAAAAAGTGTGTTTCTTTTACAAAACAATTCAATACGTTATTTTTATTAGCTGATGAGCGAGCAGAGGTTTGATAATTCCGATTGTTTTAGTTTATAAAATCTATAATCTTACAACATTGTGATTTCTAAAAATATATCCTAATCTTTGTGGTAATTTACCGAAGATGTGTCGCGCATATTACCAGCCACTACTATATAAACACACACGTCTATAAGTAACGAATAAATAATTAGATAAAATTAATAAATACATAGGTAGTTGGTACAAAGATCAATATATGGACAACTTGATAGATAGGTGTAGGTGAAAGTAGAAAGTGCATCAATTAACATCGAAGTTCCGCAGAGCCGGAAAGTAACTTGAAATTACATTTTCCAACAACAATTTTTGGCCGTTTCTAGCAATCACCAGCCCGAAACGCGCCGTCTAACAAAAGTAAAACAAAGAAAATCCTAGGACGTGGCAATAGTTGCCGTCCACCAGCGTCGGTGGTTTTAATTACCGCTTGCACCGACTCCAACTCCGTTAACGGATTCATTTTGTCGCATTAGCAAAGCCACCGTGACCTCAAAGTTTAGGCGGGCTACACAGACACACACACCCACACCCACACACCCACACACCTACTACGACAAGCCGCATGGCTTTGGAAAATTCCGGAGACGCTACTCGCGAGCCTCCAAAGCCGGCCCGCTGAACTTCTCTTGCACCACCCTATCCTTTTCTTTCCGACGTTTGATGTCCGATTGCCTGCTAATTCGCTCTCGCCCACGCGCCGATTGGATAGCCTTTGCGCACTTCTAAGGATAAGCAGAACGAATTGTGCGACTGTTCGTATGGGTTCCGTTGCAGCTGTGTTTTCCGGCCAATTTTACTTGGATCGAGGAGGCCAGTCAGTGACTTGGTCGAGTTACGTTAGCTCCGGCATTTTATGTAAATTAATTCTAGGTGCAGACGTAATTCATTTCATCTACATTGTATGCTGTTAAAATCCTTTTCTCCCATATTAATGATTTGATCTAATTTAAGTCTATACGAGCTACCCATTCATTAAATCGACAGCTAATATATAACAATAAGAAATAACCAATATGGATTATTCGTTGGTAAAGACATAATGCATTGGTACCTTATTTTAAAAATCTTGAGATTCAGAATTAAATTGACATATCTATTGCAAAGCTCTTTCTACTTTAATTAACCAAACATTTATATCAATAATCATGTATATATGTTTCGCAATAATCTCAAGTGTCTATATTCGAAAATTTATTACAAAAATTTTCATAGATAGGTGGTCAGTTATATAGATTAATGGACATAAGATTGATATAAGAGAATAGACATTCAAAATTAAGCGTTTCTTTCAAATAATTCAGAGAGCTTGATTGCCTTGATGATCTGATAAGAGAATCGCATCTCAATTGAAGGCTCAGAATCTTCCAAGAACGTTGTAGTGTTGCGAATGGTATAGAGGGACGAAAGGCTTAAATGCTCAATGGCTTCCAAATACTCGAGGGCCGAAAATCTCTTAAAACTTGTCTACATAAACCATAAAACCTTCGCGCATTAAAGCACATCGTTTCTTTATCACGCACTAAAATCCTCGATAAAAGAAAAATAAAAGCAAGACAACGAAGTAGCGAAATTCGAGCATTGTCTTAATTTTAATCACCGAAACAGAATCCCGATCATCGGATCCCCTGCAATTTGCACTTCAAACGGTAGGCTCTTGGGATCCATCTCGGCTATGGCGTCGCCTGGTATCTAAGACAATAGTCCCTCGTAAACCCCGCTATCTTCGCCAACCAGGACGACGTAGCAGGCGCGTTTTCATCCCGCGCTCAAATCGATTCAATGACAGAGAGCGATGCCAAAACAAAGCAGCCTCGCGCTCAGCCGCTTATCCGACAATGGCGTCCGCCGCGTAATAACGATAATGAGTGGCCTAGGGTGCGCGGGGGGAGGGAGAGGCGCCGGAGGTGTCCACGCGTGAGCTTACGGGCTCGCGCCTCCGGGAATAAAGGCCTGCTTCACGGCCCCTGCTCCCGAATAATGAATTAGCGAAGAAAGACTTTCCACGATGGCGGCGATATTGCGCTGAATGTTCGAGGTGTCGTGCGACACACTCTCCGGTGATTGATAACGCTGGATGTTTTTTTGTGCGCGCTTTGTCGAGCGAGGGCTATTTTAGCTTGGGGCTTGATAATGGAAGCGAGGGTCATTATTATAACAATGCTTCGATTATGAGGACTTTATTGATAATGAATGCGGCATGGAGTTGGACGAGTCGATGATGGCTGTGGTGCCAGGCGCTTGTATTTTCAATAGGCAAAGTGCGTTGCATGTCATATTACGACTAGACTAGACGCGGTTTCTCGTCCAATTCAAGTACAAGGAGGCGATTGATATCATTTTATGGATAACTTTGTTTCAATAATCATTGAAGGCAGAGAAGCAGGTATTATTTGTAAACGGGCTGACTAGCTGGATGGGGATTATCGCGTGGATCGTTCATAAATTGATAAATTGGCCATCATTGATATTATTAAATGGATTTTCCTTTAATTTTCTCACAACATGTATATATATATATATAT
>JAPYYT010002169.1:0-44770 GCA_030522565.1 Ceratosolen corneri | reverse complement strand
GGATGTCCGAGTTCGTTTCGGGGAAGCCGTCAGTTGGTTTCCTCGGGAAAGTCCGAGAGCAAGTTCCCGAGGAGGCTGCGCGTAACGAGCTCGGGCTTGCGTGGGACTTCTCGGACTCACGCGACATTTGGCGGAAATGGGGGCGGAGCGGGAGCCCAAGGTCGTCGATATGACTTGTGCTTACCTTGGAAGTAGCTCTTGGTGCGGAGGTAACTGACACTGAGCCTGAGGATGCTGAGCCGGTCAAGCTTGCTCAGGATGTTCTGCTCGAAGGGCAGCAAAGAGGCCAGGGTATCGAGCTCGGCGTTCAGTCGCTCCCGGTGCCGTTTACTCGGATTTGACTTGGTCACGCCGTCCTTCTGCGGTGGCTTCAGGCTGCAACGTAGAGACAGAGATGCCGTCAAAACAACATGCGAACATGTTACGAACGCCCGATAATTAGCTCGCTCGTGGGCGTGTGTCTGCGAGAGCGAGAGCAAAGGTCCGGGAGAAAGTAAGGGCGATCGAGGGAGGAAGGGTGATAGGCAGCGGCTAATGGATTTTGTGTCATCCGATAATTAATAGAGTTCTCTGGGCGCTCGTACATCACGCTTTCTAACCCCTAAGCATTTTAATTAAAGACAGTATTTTTATAGCTCGGCTTTATACGCCTCTCCTTTCCAATCACATCTTCCGCGCCTCTTCCAACATCAGCTTTGTCTCTGATTGGGTGTAGCGTTCAAGAAGGAAGGCTAAGTCGATAAGTTTACGCCGTGAAAAATTGAAGGGATTTATTGCAAGGGTCCGTTTCCCTCGCAATAGGAATACAACTAATACGTGGTAATTCTCAGTCGATTATTTCGTTGGTTGACAGGTATATGGTCAAGGCATAATGGATCTCACGCGCACGCACTCGGGTCGGACTGACTTTTCCGGAAGGAGCAGCAGCAGGGGAACGCGCCGAGACCGCCAGGTGATATCTTGCAATTTATGTGTGCGTGTATGTGTGTGTGAACGCGCGCGCGCGCGCCACTCTCTCTCTCTCTCTCTCTCTCTCTCTCTCTCTCTCTCTCTCATATGCACACATGCGCGCTCATTTCATCCCTCCTCTCAATCCGACAGCGCTCTCAACGATCCCTATCGACGCTTTCGAGCGTGAACCGCGTTGTTGCTCCCTCTGAATCATCATCGCAGGCTGACGCGACAAGAGGAATTGCCAAGAGTACGGGTTATTAGTATGTACTTGTGGCGATAGGGCAACGAGTCGCACCTTCGCGCTCAACTGCAACGAATAAAATATATATATAAATATATATATATATGTATGAGTCGTCGATTCCGCGGTCCTAAAATAATACCTTTCGTATTTTACCAAAGGAAGTACACTCAGACGCGTATCAGGAAGAGTTGTTCGAGGCCGCGATCTTCCAGCCTCCCTCCCCTTGTCCTTCTCCACGCTCTATTTCTCTTTGTTCTCAGTCTCCTATCTTAGTTCGAAATTAAATCGACCTTATCGATAGTAACAAATTCCTGTCTTACGAGAAAATCTATATACCAGCCGGTTTACTTTAATTGGCTGATTAAAACGAATATTTCACTACTAATGTATAAGGCCCATTTATTATTTCTACCTCAAAATGAAACAGTTCATTGATGCTTTCATTCCCTCTTTTGAACGAACTATTAAACTAGACATTTATTTATTATTTCTGTAAAACCCCCTTTCCGAATACATTTTTTTACCATACACTGCTCGTAAAAATTCATTAACTATGGAGGTTGTTCGGTGCGCTCACCATCATTTATCATGTATAAATATCTTAGAAATTAGCTACACGTACACACTTACATATACTTAGCTACACGAGTACTTTTTAAATTGTCAAAAAAAAGTATTAAAATTATTGCCCCATTAATACTATGCGCAATTAGAATGTCACGAAACTTTCATCAAAATCGTTGTTATTATTCTACTTGATAGTCGAACGATGTTTTATGTTTACGCAACATTCATAATGCAAGAAGAAGGCTTCTGAAAAAGTATATGTAAAAACGAATAAAATAATAAATACAGTACAATTTGTAACAAATTATCATTGAATAATGATATGCCCAATTATGCTTGCATTCCTTATAAAATAGATGTTTTATAGGAAAAAAAAAAAAAAAAAAGTTAGCAGGCATTATTTTTTAAGATTGTTAACGAACAGTCATTTGTTAAAACTTTAATAGTAAAAAGAAGATCAATATGTAAATCACAAATTTTTATCCTGTATTCTATATGTATGTACAGAGCAATACATCGCCGAGAAAGAGAGAGAGAGAGAGAGAGAGAGAGAGAGAGACGTAAACAGATAATCAACTAAATACGTCGCGATGCATTTGTACAAAACCATAAAAATAGATTTACAAGAGTTCAACTATACAAAGACGTCTTTTCTCTCTTAAGAATACGGTGCAATTTAATTATTTATTTTTTATTGTTTTTATAAAAATTTGAATTCGCATACAAATAAGAAATAAGGGTTGATATCAATACATCGGCATAAAAAGTAATCATTTTAATATATTAATATTAACATATTGTTAAACGTCTTAAATTGTTTATACGTAGTAAGAATACGTTCCAAAATAGAATCCATTCGCTTTAGTTTCAATTTATTCTTATTGGCTGACAAAGAGTAATGCATTTATTACTCAAGAATTTATTATTCTTTCAAAAGGAATTGCGTATTTGGGCAAAAATGAAGTAAAATATCTGGATATCTGAAACTATTGCAAAAAACCAACATCATTTGTATTAAAGTCCTTGAGATCGATATTGCAAAGGTTGTGCCAGAACTCGGTTGAACACCCCTTTGAATGAAAAATTACCGTGAGCCGCCATTTTGTGGAAGCGCACACTTGGTCTCCTTCGGCGTCCTTACTGCGATTACGCGGTGTATTCCGCCCCTAGAGGAAAAGAAGGGAGGAGGAAGGAGGAAGGAAGGCGCGAAGACGGAAAGGAAGTAACGGCGCACGCGCCGCGCGGACCACTATGGATTTTCGTTCGAGAAAGTCTCCCGCAGCATGATTCTTACACCCCATGATTACACCCCAGCATGATTCCTCGGCGAAAATCACCTTCCGCAATTTCCTTTGCCCTTCAGGATTTTTTTGGGCGCAGCGATTGCGCGACTGATGTGGCTTTCGATCGCAATCTCAGCTTTCTGACGATCGATTTCTCGGCTTTCTACGACTCGCGTAGCGCTCTGCTTTAATAAATAACGTTTACGCACAGTCACGAATTCCTCGAAGGCGGACCTCGGGAGTAAATATGAGTTTAATTCGAGCGAAGAGGGGCGCAGCTTGCTAATGAGGAGCAGCGCACGATATCAGCAACGAATGAAGAAAACATGAAAAGCAAAGACGAAAAGGAGAGCCAAGCTAATGAAATTGGTAAATTAGGAAAGGACATTCGTCCCTTTTTGCAGGCTCCTGGGACGCAATTAATCTTGCCTCGACCTGATGATAATTAATGCGGACGATGATGTGCCTCGGCGTATGCGTGCACGTAAATTTATGCGCTGCTCCCGTTAGTCGCTGCCGCCGCCGTGGCGTCAATCAAAACTTCAAGCTTATTTCATTCGATAATTGAATTGTTTTGTGCACACCCGAGGAAAAGCGCAGGACTATAGTACGCTTTCCTTTCCCGGCGCCTCATTTTCATTGCGTGAACTCATCAGGCCGAGCGATAAAACGTCATGCGCCACATGTAGCGCGTAACCGTCGGATAATGACGAACGCTTACACCTACATACACTGTTGCTGTATAAAAGCGCAATTTTCCAGCTGCTTCCACCGGGGCTGAAAAATAGGCTTTTCAGCTACCGTTCGAGGCCCAATTGCTGTTTCAAATGTATGCCTCATTGATGTGTTCGATCTTTTGCTTTTCACGCAATCTTTAAATCCTTTGCCCGTCTTCGGCCGGGCGGGAGGTTTGCGGGAAGGTTTATACTTCCGAACGATATTCCGAACTATATTCCGAACTATATTCTCGTCTTTACATACGGATACGAAAATTGCACCTCGCATTTCATGCATCAAATATTAATTCGCGAATATATTCATAGAATCTGATAATAATTTTCTTTCTGTCCCTCCTTCTTTCTGGCTCTTTAAGAGTTTTAAAAATCTAAAGATGGTTTTTCATTTGTTTTTGAACTTTCTTTGACATGTACTTAAGCTATTTATTCGTAACAAAAAGAGACTTTTCGTTGGGCTTAAATAATTGTTATAAGTCTGGAATTGGCATAATTCTCAAATGCTAGAAAGATTATTTCTTGCTCGTTGTTAATTTCAATGTTGTATGACTATCGGATTATTGTCGTTAAATAAATTATAAACGAAAGGCGAGGTACATATTATTGGCAAAATGATAATTACTTTTTACTGCGTTATTGCGCAATCATCGAATTAGCTCCGGATACACCAAATATTGCATAGCCGCACAAGTTTTGGTAATTACAGTAAAAAAGGCCTAAGTCATGCTTTAAAAAGCATTTTAATGTAAATGCACATTTTAATGATTTTCGGTGCACCTGCCGCTTCTTATAATTAAATATGTTCTTAATCTGTTACATTACATTGTATTTTCATGGTTGCCCCGTCCAATGAATCCAATTTTTCTCACCGTCTTACTTACGCAAGTTAATGTGTAATTATAGCGCTCTTAAAATTCTATCATATTCACATGAATAAAAATGATCCATTCATTATTCCATAAAGATACCCCGGGAGATATCTGTTCTTGCGCTCTTAACAGATTTTAAGAATGCACTTGCGCGCAAAGGTATTTGCCTAGCTAAATTTTAAATAAAGTTATTATCAGCGTACCGTAGACAACGCAATTACAAAAACTAGTGGACTTATGGGGATTCCCCATAACATAACGTAGCGAAACGACCAGCCGGGCGACCAATGGTCCAACGAAGCGTTACATCTCCCACCATATTATGAATAAATATTCAGCCGCCTAAATGCTCGCCTACCACATTCAGAATTAATGTACGAAGAGCCACTCGAGAAGGCAAACTAGCAAAAAGACTAAAAAGCCATAGTTGGCCATCCACTTATTAGGAGAAAATATAGTAATTTTTGGAAGGCCACTTCTCCGCGGCGTAGAATTGTTGGGGCGAGGGAACCGATAGGCCTTGATACGCACACCAGATCGGGATAAATTCGAGCGCGAACGAGTGGCTCCGATACAAATGACCGGCTCGCGGACGAATTAATGATACGTGATGTCGCTCGGGCGGATGAAAAACCGCTAATTTGCGAGAGGAAGGGTGAAGGGGTGTGGCGTCAGATGGGCAATTGCAGCCATGCCGGAATATACAACTAGGTGCCCTCGAGCGCAGGTTCTGCGCAAGCCCTTCGTCGATCAAAGAGGGGCCTGATTGAGCTTGCGAATTAAATTGGAATTAGGTGGAGGAGCCTCGAGGCCACGCTTAAAAGCTCATTAGTCGGTAAGCGCGCGACTCTGGATCCTCTCCCACGCTCCGGCTCTTTTTCCTGAGAGCCGATGAGCGTTTTTTGAGATTCGCTTTCTCAAAATGTGCACATTTGTGGAAAATCGACCCTACTAGAGACCGTTACTCAAGTGGCTAAGATTTCCAAGCGGGTGGGAGGGCATTGCGTTGGTCGTTTTATGCGCGAATCACAAACAGCAGAACAGAAATTTCATGCCCGTGTCCAAGGGGACGAGGGACAAAGAAAATCGAATATGCTAATCGTCACCTGGTTTGCACTAGTCCCAGAGAAAAACTATATAATCATCCTTACTAAATTACTGCTTAACTACTACTTCAACGAAAACCTTTTACCAATAGCAGAAAAACAGTAGCACATACAACGGACTGCTGAATATTACGTACTTTTTGTATTTGTTTTTGTAAATCCTCGCTCTCTCACTCTCTCTCTCTCTCTCTCTCTCTTTCTTTCTCTCTCTCTCTCTCTCTCTCTCTCTCTCTCTCTCTCTCTCTCTCTTTCTCTCACGTTCTCACATTCTGAGCTAGAAATTACTGTCCATAAAATTTTCGAATCTCTAGCAATTTCAATAAAAGCATTAATCATTTTTCGCATATCCCTAATTTTAAGTTAGCAATTAACTTACAGAACTTAATTATAATAAATATGTAACTTAATTATTATTCATTAGTTAATTTTGATTTGATAGCTATGGCAAAATACTCATAGATTTATTCGACAAAAATTCAGTCGGTGAATTTGAATAATTTTAATTATTTATTTTCAAAGTAAAATGTGTAATTCAACGGACCATATTAATCTTTGTAATATCAGCGATATATATTTAATTTGGCTGCCTTATACATGAATGTAATAATAAAGTTGCCAGCATTCATATAATAAGAGTTTATAACCTTCGAAAAATTGATTTCGATTAAGTTTATAAAATACTTTATTACCTAAAAATAAAAAACCTTGTGCCCGAAGTTTGATCCTATGTGATTATATCTCACATTAAACATAATATTAAAACTGTATGTTAAAGTAGCTAAAATCAATAAAAGTTACATTATAAATCGAGCTTATTTCAATTGTTTTTGCATTCAAATGCAAATTTCTATTTTTTAAATAGTTTATGTATATCATGAAAAATACTTTATCGATAATAAACATATTTTTAGTATATTTCACATAACAAATAATAATAATAATAATAAGTTTATCAATGTATCGATTTAATATGTGATTAAATTTTATGTATTCAATATGTGACAAGGTAAGAAACAGTAATTATGCTCTTTTTAATCTGGGAGCAGAGCGAATAAGTTTATTAGAAGCATTCATTGCTAAAAGCTTAGATGCTCAACTCTTATCATAGTATTCATAATTTTTGTAAATCTATTAATATAGTTATATAATTTTTTTTTATCTAATGACATAAACTATACGACTACTATTATTTTTGTTTTTTTTTTTTCAAAAGAATGAAAAGCATACCTTATATATTAAATTTTCATCGATTGCAAGGCTCACAAGTATTCTTATTATCTTCAAGCTAATGTTTATAAATCCGGAAATTTTTCATAAATTGTCATGTTATTTTGATTATACAAACTAATGAAAATATACAAATACTTTAATAATATAAATGGATTATGTTTAATTTTTTTTTGTTCAAACTTATTTTCATTAAGGATACAACTTAATGCCTTTAATAATAGCTGTTAGTATACAATAATATAACATGAAACTTGTTTTATAAAAGGAAAATGAAAGTAGATCCAACAACGTTCATTACTTTAAGATGCGTGACACTTGAAAGATTTATTAATTCTGAAATTCAAAAAGATTTAATGCATTTATTACCATATTTAAAAGTGCGTTTAAACTACTATATTTCACATAAATGATGAGTTTTTTCAAATTTAATTTATTATCGTTGCTTAAGGTTATTTGGATTGCCATTAATAGTATAATGATTAAATTGAAAATATTAGGCTTGATAATTACGGGACGTAAAAAGATCTTTTGACACTGGTGAAAATATTTTGCAAATATTGCCATATGATAATTTTTCACGGATACGTTTATTTTTTATTTAAAAATTTCTCTCCCGAAGGATTAATTTTTAAGATGGAGGAAAAAGGTAGATGATTTTTTGAAATCTATTGAAAAGGTATTAGATTCTTATAAAGAATATAATTTAAATGAATATTCGATGTAGTCCTTAAATAAGAAATGTGAAGTATATTCTTTGCGCTCAATTGATGAAATTGTATGATTATAATTAACTAGGTTGAATTATTGACTTTTCACATATAAAATACAATTATTACCTTGATTATTAGTGATTGCAGCGAAGATTATATTTGAATAAAAAGTACATTTATTAAAATTTTACAACAGCCCGTTTATGTAATATTTCACTGCTATAAGAAAGCCTTAATACCTTATCATACTCGTGAATCGAGTAGCAAGGTAATTTCACAATGGAACTTTAATGTGCTATAATTTTTGTAAATTAATACTTTTAATGAAATAAAAATACTGCAACCGCAATGTATATTTTGTAGCACTAGCTTTCAGAAGAAAAAATCATTATACAAAACAAAAGAATTGTACGTATGAATTATTTTTAATACAATCACTTGTAGAGTCTAATATAATTTAATATAAGAAATTTCACACGTTGTAAATATCATTGTATTATGGACGTGCTTAAACGAATAATAAGCAGCTAAATAAATATATATAATAAATAAAGCCCAATTTTTGTTAATGTAGACCTACTATGTGCTGTACATACACGCCGATAAAGCTAATTTTCTACTTAAGATAAATGTACTAATTCGCAACCATCACTATTGCGGACAGGTTGAATAGTTGATGGGCGAGTATCGCTGTTGCAATGGCAAACACTTTCCCGTGCGCTTCCGAAAAATTTGAGCTCGAAGATTGAGAATCGTGTCGGCGTTCGAGGCCAGAATCGTGACTGTGTTCACACACGCCTGGGAGCTTTCAAGTTTTGCGGATTCGAGACCGAGTGTCATTACGGGGCCTCGATAATTGATAATTACCGGAGTCTTCTCGCCTATTAAATCGCTTCGCGAGTTTGGCGCTCGGTAGTTGCGGTGGCTGGGGCGGGGTGAGGATGAGGAAAAAGAGGACGGTTAGTAATTATTATTAGGCATCGGCCGAAGGAAGGAAATCGTGAAATCGCATCTCGCGATCCCCCAAGCCCGCTGGAATCCGCGCAATTAACTGAGAGTGTCTCACGCCCGGCTTTGTTTACAGCGCGCTACCCGGCGTAACTCCGCGCATCCTATCGACCATCTCCGTCGGGGATGGAATTGAGGAGGGGAGGAAGGAAAGCCGACAGGCCCCAAGCCGAGCCTCGTCAGCGGCTGAACTAGTTCAGCGGGAGTCTTTATAAATCTGTCATCGCGCGTGGAACCTCGTATCTGCGATCGCTCTTCGAGTACGTATGCAAGAGAGATGAGACTAATGAATGAACGGGCCCGTGCACGCCTGCGCACCTTCTCCACTTATCGAGCTTAATTCTCGCTAAACGCGCAACAATTATATATTCCGTGACGCGCTCCTTTTTTTCTCTCACGGGGCTGGAAAGGCGAAGGCAATACTTCGTCAGGAGCAGTGGCCGAGGAGGAGGCGAAGGAGGTGGAGTAGGAGGAGGAGGAGGAGGAGGAGGAGGCGAAAAAACTCAGGGCCTGACTAATAGAAATGCAAGCGGGGGCTCCTATAAATTGTCGAGGTGGCGAATTCGAAATTCCGAGTACACGAGATACGCTTGAGAGAAAGAGAGAAAAGTGGCCCGAGCTAATCAGTCTTTGAAAACACGACTGTAGCGAGCAGAGAAAGGGAGCGAACGAGCCAAGGATGAATTAATGAGGTGGAAGGGGTTGTTGGTGGGGAGTGGGAGGGGGTAGAAGAGATTTTGGGTTCGGTTGGACTCCGGCATCCTTTTCTCTTTACTCCCTCGGACTTATGAATTTTTCCTCTGGAGATCCCCTCCCTCCTGCATGTTTAAAGTCGCTCGACACATGCGACGACTAAATAACTCTCTCTATTACTTAATTCTCAGCTTGGCCTTATCTTCCTTCGAATATTTATTTTCGATTATTTGCTTTTATTTTCGACTTTTAAGCCATCAAGCTTGTCGCACTCTCTCGCGTAATCTTTTTCATTTTTCATGCGGAAATAATAAATTTAATTGGAACGTGGAATATTAATGAAACAAGTACAAATTTACTCGCCAGCCTTTCCCCAATTTTATTTTTATTCCCGCGAATAATACATCAATTCGAGCTATCGAATCTTCGAGATGCCTCTCTCTCTCTCTCTCTCTCTCTCTCTCTCTCCGAATGAACTGCTGAAAAATCACGAAACGATACAGAAATGTATATAATGTCCGCCTGCACGGTTGCAAAACATCGTTTACGCAAATCGCGCACTTGGTAGTTAGTTGCGTTAATGCCTCTTTCATTCCAGCTGCGTCCAATAAAGCCCGAACTCTCGTGAAAACATACCGTCCTGGTCAAGAGCGTTAAAATTAAATTTGAGACCGACTCGGCAATGTTGCTCGAGTATTAAAATTCGAACACAGTTGCAGTAGATGCTTAGATTATGCCACTCATGTTAAGACTAGAGCCTATAAATCTGCATGTATCTTCGGTCTTCATCGCATCAACAAAACCGATTTAGCGACTGTATTTAAAAGAGAGCCATTTAAAATTCGAGGATTCGCACAATGATTAGGAAAGGTAGAGGCAGCGACGAGAGGGGCGAGTTCACGCATTCCAGTGCAGTCATAAGGACCTCGGAAATACATCGAACTAGAGGCAGGATTGGAACGAAGATGATGATGGTGAGGGGAGGGGGGCGACAACGATAGAGAAGCGAGTCACCTTATATCCAATTAATTAGCCCGATAATTAGAGTAGCCCTTCCCTCGTATATGCAAATGGCCGCGCTAAAAATGAAGACGTCGCGCGTGGGACGACCGCTTTTTTGTCCCGTGCGCGCTTTCCCGTTCGTCTTCTATCGGCCGGGCTGATCGGTCGCCGGCTTCTAATTCTTCTTCTTCGTGCCCCTCGCTTCGAATTAATGGCCGTGGCGGGGGGAGATTAGTTCGCCGGAGATACGCGGGCCCGGCTGTACTTAACGATTTGTCTTCGGACGTCGTTACGTGTTTGTGGATTTGCCCCGGCCGAGTCCGACGCCATCTACTCTTCAGCTCTTCATATTTCGCGAGCTCGGGTACGCAGTCCCGTTAGTGAAATAGAGAGCCGAGATTCGCGGGAGCCTCCTTCCTACAACATTCACGAATAATTGAGAAAAAAGTGGCGATGATTGAGGCGATTCGCGACAGAGATCTACTCGGAGGAAATGGATGTTTCTGCGGCCCCTAAGGGGATATAAATTATTCGGTGCGGACGTGCGCTTGCCCTCCTCTCCCCCCTCCCCTTCCCCTACCTCGCAACCCCCCATCCCCTCGCCAGTCGAGGTGTGATCGTGCAACAGCAGCAGCCGTAAACGACACGAGCCGTGGTCGCGCGGCTTGTAATGGTCCTTTGGCGCGGCTAACTGCTACTGAATCGGAGAGGCCGACTTGCAGCCAGCCGGTGAAAAAAGGATAGGCCCAAAAAGAAGAAAAACACATATTTATCGGCTGTTGCCTTTCTTGCGCACCTTCTTACCCTTCTCGCCCCCGCCCCGCCTTCTCGCACGCTCGTCCCGTGCGCTCCCGTGGAAATTAGTGGGCCCAGGCCCGAGTGTCAACGGCTTACGCCGATTGATTTGGCTGCTACCCCCTAATGACTTGCTCTGATAAGGGGTAACAAAGGGTCCGTGCTTGAAAATAAAACGCGTCGCGTCGACTCCACTGCGGGCCATTATCAGAAAATTGCGCCAACTGTTATGGAAAATATTGCAAATATCGCGAATAATTACCATTTCCCGAGCATGTAAATTCCTTTATTTGCAAGACCATTCTAATGGAATAATCAATGTTATTACAAGAGCTACAACTAGTGGCACAAACAACACCATTATGTATGCATCCGACGAGGGTGTAAAATCAGATAACGCGTTTGTTGTATGAAATTGTAGACGACCGAGCTTGTTTCTTATACGTGTGCGAACATATGTGTTTGTAAGGTCGGCTAAAAAGGGGATTTGAATAAAAAATTTGAAGAACATATAGGCCCTTAGTTGAATTTTAGAAAAATGCAGGTGTGACTGCGCGCGATCTACGAGGGACGGTCTGACAAAATTTTATTTATTATAATATACAGTTTTGCCAATGTGCTGATTTCTCTGCTCTTTTTTTGCGTTATTAGTTTTCTCACATTTTTACCCTTCAAGTTCTCGAAGTCTACGTGTATGGCATTAGATGTACGTTCAGATAATGATTCGACCATTCTTCAACCGCTAACCCATCGCTTTGCTTCTGTATGTACGAACGCACATATGTATCAAATATCTAAGCAGTCGGGCACTTAAACTCCCTCGCCTTCGCTCTCCCGAATTTAAAACTATTCGATGCATTCACAAGCATTTTTTTACTTTTGAATTTATCGTTCAATTATTGCAATTGTATTATGATCGAATAATTATTTTGAGTGAACAATTATAAAAATTGATAACGCCTCGGCAAATATTTCATCCTGTAATTATCAAATATCGAAGTACTTTGAGACTACGAATTCGTGCTCGACTGAATTATTTTCGTAAAAAATAAACTTTGCAAAATAGTTGGTTGACAATAAACTACGGTACCAATTCCTTGATTCATCAAAATCTCATAAATCAAGAAAAAACGTATGTTCAAGAAAAAAAATATTGACCATTAGTGATATGAAATGTCATTAAATCTCGATTTCATCTTAAATGAGAATTATAGAGAATCGATCTCATTTTCTAGTGAGAATTATAATTAATGTTAAATATATAATGTGACATTATAAATAGTGTGAAAAAAAAATAAAAGAAATATTATGCCGTATTATTGTGCAAAAAAACAAAAACAACAACTTATGTACAATAACAACCAAGTAAGAGAGGATACATTTGAGAAAAGCAAAGAAAACAAAAATCAGCTCAAGATGAATAAAAATAAACGTCAGAATTAGTAATAAATTGCCTTTGAAAACTAAATAAGTTTACCACATACTCACTACACTCGATTCAACATATGCTAATAACTTACAATACATGTAAAAAATTGATCATCGCGAGACTAAGTGTAATGCTAAAAGCCCATCGAAAATTCTTCAAGATGAATTAATGTGTCGAAGTCTAGCTTCCGAGGGCCGCAAGAATGTAGATCGTGGAGAAAATAATGACAGTCGGGTGCAAATCAACGATATTATATATTTGTTGTATTGGTGAAACCGGTATACATAGGGATCCGGCCCTAAGGTGGGGTGGCGGGCTCCGGGGAATTATCGCACGGGCCCGTCTCTCGCGCCCGCGCAGAAAGAAGTCTCGACGCGCAGAGCAATTATCCTAATGGATGCAAAGTCGCACCCTGACTCTTCTCCCTACCCTCTCCCCCTACTTGTCCCATGTTCCTTTTCCGTTCTCTTTGGCGAGTGTAGCAGCAACAGCAACATCAGCATCAGCAGCAACAGCAGCAGCAGCAGCAGCAGTTGAGATGGTAATGAATCGATACCGGCGCATACCAGGAGCTTGTATCCGCAGGACTGTAGTCATCTCCTTAACTCGTATGCGAGGAACCGAGCATTCGGCTGTCCAAGTATACGCGAACGCTGGAGGATGGCGCGCGATCGATATTGTTGCGCGGTTGCCGATCGATCGCCAAAGAGCGAGAAAACGAGGCTCAGCTCTTTATTCTCTTCTCACGATTAAGAAGGAGCCTCGACGATCCCTTCTATATTTCCAATCCCTTCGCATTATAATGTGTCTAAGCTCGGCATCGTTACCACCCTTGAAGTCAATGGACCTCGCGTTCCTCCCGACACCGAGAGTCGAATTTTTGTCTGCTACATTGGCAGTCTCGACTCACAGATTAACTAACTTTGACGAAGCTCAGAACTACGATCTTGTCAACACTCTTTCTACTCGGGAGTTGAAACGCAATTTGTCCTTCTGGACTAGCAGAAGGAACGGAAGAGCGTGGACAGGTTGACTTTCAGCCAGATCGCGTCTTCAACCAAGGGCCTATGACAGAAAGTACTCTCTTCACGGTCTCTTCAACCGAAGCTCGATATTCACGCGACACTGCGAGCCTGTCAACGTCTTGCTTCTGACTACTTAAACGAAGACTAGCTAATGTCAAGCCCGGTTCCTCGTCGTCTATCCCTTTCCTCTCGACTCTCTATCGTGCTCGACGGCGCGTACATTGATTGAAACGTGAACCAGTAAAAGGGTGCAACCCAATCCGCCGGAGAAAATACACTTTGTTTGCTTGTGCGGGAGTCTTTATAAGATAGGAGCAGGTGAGCAGTCTAACCCTTAGCAGGAGCTCGGCTTTCTTTACGAAAACGAGCGCCAGTCTCTCATTTGGATATATCGGCGAATTCCGCCAATATTCTCCCCCCCCCGTGCCCACCCCACCCTCCATCGATTCGCCACTGGCCCAGGGAAACTCTGATCTGCCCACAGTCGCGGCCTTTGCTTGGCCAGCACTCTATCGCAGCGGGATAAAAGGCTTCATTGGACGATTAATTTCGATCTTCTACCGACGGAGGGAAAACCTGTTGTCGCTGTGTCTCGAGGAATCGAGTTACACAAGCTCGCTCCACTGGCCAACTTCAATACGAGTCCAATACACTCTTATGGCACTTGCCTTCTTAAACGCGATAAGCCTTGGGCTCTTAACCACTGGTAGCTTTAAGTCCGCACCCCTAAAAGGCTACAACTCGAAGCCACTTGCTACTTCTTTTCGGAACGTTGTCTTTTGTAATCGATATCGAGCTCTGTGCTTTCTCAAGTTAAATCGCCACAACCGACACACAAATGATAGGTAATCGCTCTCGGGCAAAATCATCATTGATCGACGAAAAAAATTGCTCGTACATAGCGGAACAAAGCTTTTCAATTTAGACATTGTGTTGAATTTCGTGACACATGTCCAGCGGAATATAGCGGCCGCTTTTCAACCCTCCTAATTCAAGCAAATTTTTTCGGTATTTGGTACTGATGTAATGTCATGAGCAGGCAGTCTGAGAATAAATTGTATAATCCAGCGAGATATGATTTACTCATTGCGCAAAGACGTATTTATAGAGATGGTAAACGTACATATTATAAGCTGCAAATGATGATTTATGTAACGTCGTGAGTTTTAATTTCTCGTAAAAGTTATAATTTTTAAGGGATAAGCTGGAAGAAGCTTGAAACCAAAAGGTTGCCAAAAGGCACCTCGATAAACTATGAGTACAGGCAAAGATTATATATAATCAAAGGGAAATCGTATGACACATGAAGGCGCTAGATTACTTGTCGAAAACGTGTAAGCCATTCAATTCCTGAATAGGAGCATGCCGAATCGAAACCTAGAGATAAGTAGAGGAGAAACTTTGTTTGTGTCGTATTAACACGGGGATGAGGTACGATTGAACGGACGAGAACTAAGCTGAGACACGCCGGGACGCAAGAAAAGTCGCGAGACTGGATAGGGGCTCTCGGGAAAGTCGACTCTTAATTTGTCGTTAATCGCTTTGGGACAGGTCATTTGCGGGTCTTCGGGTACGCGGACATCGCGCGCCACTTTGGACGCTCGGATAATCGCAGCTGTAGAGCTGCAGCGGCGCAGGAGCGTAAAAGCCGAGAAATAGCAGCGCGGCCGATCTATTGGATTATGCGAAGCCGCGGTTAGGAGGCATCGCTCGCTCCGCCAAGTTTGTCGGATTCGGGATCACGCTAATCTTGTTTGTCAGCCCTCCCGATCAGCCTATCCTGGCTGGCACAGGGCTGGGCAAACCACGCCCTGGTCATTGGCCTCTACGGTTCGCCGGGGACCCGCGAATCTCTTCCGCTGGACCAAACACGCTGACTTTCGGATTTTCCGAGCTTTCGGCGATTTTTTTTCGGTGGACGAGGCGCATTATCAATAACCACTCCGTTATGGTCCCATTGCGATGATTAAGGCCCCTGGTAGCCTCTCCTACCCCGCCAAATGAGACCCGAAAGCTACGCGAAGCTATTCCGGGTATTCGGAGCTCGCGCGCTCCCCGGCGAACCGTAGAGGCCAGGTCGAAGCCGCGATTTTTTTGCCGCTCTCGCTCGAGCTTTGGTCACACATTGGACACCCCTTGGGTTACATGAGCATGATCTTATTAGCAGACTCTAGGGTGGCTCGTATGCCCTCAGCCTAGCCGCAATCCTCGTCGAGCTGCCGTAAAGCCACCGGATAACCTGACGGGCTTTAAAGTGCATTTCTACGCTCTTTCTTAAAGCCTCGGATTTCCCCCTATCTCGCGTCTATTTCTCTATCTTTTTTCTCTTTTGTCCAGCTCGCTTGTCAGGCCCGCATCGGCTTAAATAATCGTCTATGATTTCAGCGAAAAGGCCGAGCGAGGAGCCCCGGAGCGAGCCCGCGACTCCGGCCGCACTAGCGCCCACTAATGTTGGGGTTAACCTACAGCCCTACTGAGCTTTCATTTTTAGAAATTTTTTTGCACAAGTACTTCAAGGGCTCCTGTTTTATTTACCAGCGGTCGAGTTGAGTATCGTGTGCACTAGCTAGAGCTGCGCCTCAGTTTCAACCGATTTAAAGACAGCTTGGGCCGACATCAATTTTGCAGCATCGGACATTCACATTTGCTTGAGTTAATGAATATTTCATTGAAATTTCGCGCTTTTATGAAGAGGTTGCTGTTTCTTATTCTCGAGACATTTTCAAGATGCGTTTTAGTATGATTAGTTTACTTATTTGCTGTTTTATCATTTAGCAAATGATCATAGGTCGGTCGTTGTCATCAATTTTTTATAACGAGAACATTATTAGCATTAACACGTTTTGCCAAAACAATAAATCGTATTGTAAATATCGATTTTCCAAGACAATGGAACGGTGACTATTAATAATTAGCAGCAGTCTTATTATGATTAGAGCTGTTTTTATAAATGAGGCGACGTTTTTATACACGTGACGAAAAACCAAATCGTAAGCTGAATAATAGTTTTTTGCGGTCTGCAAGTCTGCACTCACTCTGCAAGTATTGACTAGAATTTAGAGAAATTTGAATTGGCCGTAATTCGGATTAATGAATATTAAATGACTCTGTAATCAGTCGTATTTGTGCAATTTTAACGTCTGATTTTTCATGTCGTTATAGATGAGCCTCTTAGCACATCGATTGTTTCCACTATATAATTAGTATTTAGTTGAAATTTCATTTCGGCATTATATTGCTACAATTTATGCCCCGAACCATCAACATGAATAGAATGCAGCAGAAAAGAAATGTTAAATCTGTCTTCGTTGGTCGGAGCGAGTATTCGACGGCCGTCATAATAAAAACATTTGCATCCTCGCAACCAGGCACAAATCTCACTCGTTTGACTTTAGAATTGAAAACCGTGATCGCACCGAGGTGGAACGGACTTGATTCGACAATTACGGCTTTTCATTCGGACTTAATATGACCTATTAGAATCCCATTCTAAGAAAGAGTCTTTAAGAGCCTCTTAAAGACCAGTTTCGGAATGCTCGGAGCGCGATCCCCCGAAATGTAGGCGAAAGCTCAAGTTCGATAAAAACGCCTCCCCGTTTTTGCCACTGGAGGAAAAAGTACGCGCAGTACATAGCGCAGGAGGTAGAATTGTATAAGGGGAGAGAATGGACGCTTTGTCGATGCTTTGAAATCTATTTGAACGACGAGATTTATTGAGCGCGCCAACGCAAAAAGATAATCATTAAGCTGTTATGACTTGTTTTGCGCTTTATCAGGCGATCGGATACCGTAAAGAGGAGTGCCGGGAACCCGCACCTAGCAAGGAGCTTCTAGTGGCGCTTACCCGTCCCACGTCTATACTCTCCTCGTTAAAACAAGGTCGAATCAGCAGTGGAATGATAAACTCACTCTCGGTCTCGCTATCCCTCCCCCCGTTTCTCTTCTTTCTGCATTTCTTCCTTCGTGCGCGAAGTTATCGGCCCTCGGCTACGGGCGCATCGACTTAATTTCGCTCGGCATCCGGCAATAAAAGCCCCCGGGGATACACGTCGGCTGCACGGATGCGAGAGTGCGATTTCTTTTCTTTTTTCGGATTTTCCGGGAAGCTCGAGCGCCGTGAGAAAGGCTACCCGTGGAAAATTCGTAGTGCGCGGGGAGGAGGCGGTTGGAGGGCAGCAGGCAAAACGAAAGCGCGAGGCCGTCGTGGGCCGCACTAAAAGCAAAATAGCTCCGACGTCTGTGCCCCGAGGCTAAGGGCAATTCGCTCTTGAACTCGGCAACGCCGCCCAGTCTATCTTTTTTTCAGAGTGCTGTCTCTTTTGTTTACGGGCGTTTCTTTAAGCCGACCGAGCTGTCGCAAAGTAGTTCGTCTACGCACGAGGACGCGCGAGGAGAAAACGGCGAGGCCGCAGAGAAAAGTCGCCGATCCTTCCGGTATCTTTCATAATCTCCCCTCGCGCTATCCTTCGTCTCATCCCACCTCACACCACTACGTCGCGCCACCATTCAACTCGATAGCCGTTCAATTTTCTTCAGCACCGTTCTTACATGGCTGAACCCGAGTCCGGTAATTTCGGCTGATCTCAAATATTTCGACTCGACTTCTTTTCCCTCGGCAGCATCTGCTACTTACGTCCGCTTCTTCTTTTTATTATTCTACTTCTTCTTATTTTTTTTCTCCCCTGCTTCTCCTCCTTCTCCCTATCTTTCTTTTCTTCCTCTTAATTCTACCGTCCACTGTGCAATCCTCCTTCAAATAAACTTTGAATTTCGACATTTCTTCTTCGCGATAAATAATTATGGCATCTGCGCGCAAGAAATACATACTTATCCCTACCTTTATTGCGGCACATTAATTTTAAAATAAGTATCACAGCCATTTATCAGTTATTTCAAATAATTCTGCGCGTTTATTCAATTATCTCTCAAATGAGTTCTTTGTCAGCTATATTGCCGACTTTATTTTAGAAAGTTTGTAGTTTTGTAAACAGCCGCTTATCTACATGGCTATTGCACCCAACGCAATTGTAACTTATAATTTTTCGTTGATGTAATGTGTTATATTGATTTGTAAATTTTAATAACCTTGCTGTTATGCTGCAGACCAAATTCTACAAGCTTATTGACAACCCAAAAGAAATATTCAATGAAATTAGTTACCGCACTCGTCCTACGAACGTTGAAATATCCTTCTTTTCTTTCATTTTTTTTTTTTTTTTTTTTTTTTCTTTAAACAAAAATCTAACAATAAACATTGCGTTGAAACGAAGTGATTGGACTGGCGAATAATATGTGAGCGTTCGTCAACAGTTTGATATTGAATTGCTTTATTGATGGCTACTTGAGCAAGGAGACAGAATAGGGGAAAATGCAACAGTCATCGCCTAATATAAGGATAAGTAAATTTGTTCGGAACGCCACGTCTTAATGGATAATTAATTTTTCGATAATATAGAATTGACGAAAAATAAGTGAAAGAGTTGAGGCGATCGGGTGATTAGAAGCTCGCGGCGATCTGCGATACCGCGATAGATGAATTTGAGGGAAGGTGAATCCGCGAGAAGGGCACGGGGCAGCCGATGAGAAATGGCGAATGACGCAGCCCTGGCGCTGTATAATATACGTTATAGCACTGGGGTCTTATTCTTTTTGCGCGAAACAAGATACCCGGGAGATCTGTGATGTTGGAAGGCGATAAAGCTCCTGGGGTTTAATGTGTCTCGACTTTTGGAAGATATGAGACGATAGGGCAGCGAGCGTGCGCCCATGAAATCCGTTCGCTATCGAGAACAGGGAAGGCAGAGGAGAAGAAGATAGAGGTAGAGAGGGAGGAAGAGAGAAGGACGGCGCGATCCGGAACTCATGCGCATTCTGGCATTGCACATATATTAAGCATTGGAGGCAGGCAATTACGCATCGGGGCGGAGGCCTGACCCCGACTCGCGCCTCCGAGTCGATATCCCACGGATAAATATCTTGTGCGTGGCCAAAAATGACCGAGGCTTGCCTCCCGCTCGTCGAAAAAAGAAGCGGAATGAGTGGAAGAAAGGGAGAAGGATCCCGGGAGGGAATTATCGAGGAGAACGACTCGGCAATAAGGCCATAAGCTGCAATGAGCCAATAAGCCAATAAGGCAATAACCATTAGGCAGCAACCCAAGGTAGTGAGAAATTTTCAGGCCCTCACGCTAGAAAGCGGGACGAGACGAGCTCCGGAATAAGGGGGAGAGAGAGGCAGACAGACAGACAGACAGACAGACAGACAGAGACAGAGAGAGAGAGAGAGAGAGAGAGAGAGAGCGAGAGTGAGATGGATTTATCTTTAAACGTTGATTATTTACTTTGCCCGGGCACTAGCTGAAGTTTCGACGCGCACACCCTTTCCTCTCCCTTCAATGTCTTTTCTGAATACTGTCCTGTCCGCCGAGTAGTGGCGGCAACGATCGAGGGGCAAAAAGCGAGCGCCTTCAAACACGATACTCGGACATCCACGTTTCCCCGATAACAGGCCGTCGCGAGTCTGACAGATTGTATTATCATGTGTTGGTGGAAAGGCTGCCTAAAGAGCCGAGTGAGCGGGTGTTGAGCTCATCGGCTCGACTTTTCAATTTGGCTCTGCGAAGGCTAAAGGCGAATGCCAAATAAAGCAAGCCGAAAAAGAGGGGACCAAGAGGAAGCTGCCGGCAGAGTAGTAGGCAGTAGTAGTAATAATAGGAGGAGAGGGAGGTGGAGGAGTAGGAGGAGGAGGAGGAGGAGGAGAGAGCGGTAGCGTTGCACCCGAGCGAGCGTTTAATGGGGTTGTGCCCTCTTGCTAAGCCGCGTATAATTAAAAAGGGAAAATGATCCGAGGCGAATCGGCATTATTGATCCTCGAGCCGATTTTACGGCGTGGATCCGTTCCCGGGGCCGGACGGCGAGTTGAGGGCCGACAGGTGAGTCCCGGGCTCTCGCGATCGATTATAAAAGACGATGTGCGCGCGCTTAATTGGATGCGATGAGTCCGGGTCCGGGAACGGGGCTCTCGGTCCCCCCTGGAGGTAGTGACGCGCGCCTCCTCACCCGAGTGCACGAGTCTATCGTGCAATTTGCGGGGGCCACCGTTGCGCTAGGACTCGGCCTACGGCGGTAGTCCGCCCCCGGAGCCGTGGACACGGGGTTGAAGGGAAACCGCCGGCGATAAATCACTAGTGGGAGGGCGGCAGCTCGCAGACTTTCGTACGGGGGCTCGTCGTCGCGGTTGGTATCAGTCCGTGCACCCGTGTACCAGCCGCTGCTACGCAACCTCGCATTGCCGTGGAGCCGCCCCGTAATCTCGCGTACCAGTCCCGCGCAACCTTAGATACCCAAGGCTTCCATCGGTCTTTATTGGCTCTTGTCGCCATCGTCGTCGAGCTTTAGATCGATATCCTTTTGTAGACATCTGAGAGCTCTTGCCGGACCTCGAGGACATTGGTGCTTGAAATGCGAGACTGAAGCTCGACGGTAGTGGATGCCAAGTCTGATTTTCAGGTCCGAGCGCCTAACGAGTGCATTCCTTTGTGTTCCCATGACATAAGTTTGTCGCGCTGAGTAATCAAGTTTAATTATAGATTGCTGTAACTGCAGATTGTGAATCTACAAAAGTCCAGTTTATCGTATAATACGAACTCTTGGGCATTTTCGTTAACGTCTACGCGACTATGCCAAGGATTTTAGTTAGAAAATCTAGGATCGAGCACGTGCAAAAGAGTTTACGACTATATGGGAATGCAGTTGGTTTGTTTCAGAATACGAATTGGTTAAAATGATAATCCACGTAATCCGTATACGGATCGAAACATTACAAGATATAAAATTGCAATTGAAATAAATTCGGCTCTATTATTTTGCTCTCGTGTTACTTTGTATGCTAGATTTCCCTGCTTTCTCTTATATTTTCTTTTCCCCGTGCATGTGTATATAGGCATAGTTGCGTGCACGCGTGCGCCTATGTGTAAAATGGTACTTCTTTTATTTGATTGTAAATTAGGAATTAAGACTTTTATTGGAGCTTGGCAAGCTATATCAGTATATCCTGCTCGTTTATTATACTTCTTGTTAATTATTTACGCATTGTGAAAGAAATGCTAATATCAAATCCTTAACATATATTTAATATGAAGACGGAATTGCTTTTTCATGAAGGTTATTTAGTAAAAATCAATTTTCTACTTCATTATTCATACGTGTATATACAATTGTGTAAATGTTATCCTTGCAGTTAATACAAGTATATTGAAACAATGTTTCTCTACTCTCACTGGACGATCGATTCCAAGTTTATTATGAAAAGCTAATCTCACAAAAGTTTATTAATTTCTCATTTGATTATCTATCCAACAGATGTATTTATTTATGTATTTATCTGATTAATTAAATTTCGGAAATTGTCACATAACTTATACAAACTTTCTATAAATCTACATCAAAAACACTGACTCTCGATGAAATATCCTATTATTACGACACAGAATATCGCCTAATTACAATACCAAATGTATCGTAATATCATCTTTGTCCTGCACCATCGAGTAATCTAGTCCAACTAATTTTCATATAATTAACCAACTTTAGTCGATTAGTCGAACTAACTTGTTCAATGTGCAAGACAATAAGCCCCATGCAATAGCCTCACGAAGTATACAAACCACTTGACAGCAACCCTCTTCTCTTTACGTACGAACAGGTTTTAAATTTCTTCTCAGTGCACTGCCTCCGAGGCGAACATAGATGTGATCGATTGATCGTCGACGCGAGTCTCGTCGTGGTCTCACGTGCGGCTAATCACGCCACGATTCCGTGTGGATTCGCGGGGGATATCAAGCTTATTAGAGGGCCGTGTGCAACCGATTTGCAGGTGTTAATTTCACTGCCCCCATTTTCACGGATCCACTCACTCATATTAGTCCGTAATGAGCGGGAAAGGCGCCGAATAGTGCGCCACACTTCTCCAAACAGAATTTTTGATCTTCCATCCTATGGATTCGTCAATTTCCTTGATGACTGCTACTGTTTTGGGATTATCATCGGTTTGCACAACGTATCAGTGAATGCAGATAATTTAAAATTTCAACAATCTATACCGTTGAATTTTTCGGGAGAATATCATTGCATGGAAGCAAAGTAATGCATTAAAAAGGGCATGAGACAATATATTTTTCTCTAGTTAATATGACAAACAGTTGTACGTAGTTGAGCACGAGTATAGTTTCTATCTTAATCGGTGTAAGTAAAATATTTATATTAATTGGAAGATATATAGAAATTATTTGCATAGTACATAGCAATTTTTACTACAATGCGTACTTTATTCTTGACCATAAGATTGTTGAATTATTTTATTATTTTCTCTTTCCCGTTCGAATATTGATCGTTAAAGTAACATTCGTACATTCTATACTTAGAGAAAAACTACATAGAATCTAAATAATAAAACTGAATAATCTACTATTTCATCTTTATCGACATTGTATATAATTATGTAGGATATATGTATGATCGTCCCTATTTCGTTTGTACTTACACAAAGTAATTATTTAATAAATTAGAAACTGAAAAGCCAAAAATCATTCTTTTACGTCTTCACTGTGGTAAGATCAATATATAATTTGTAAAAGTGAACAACTATAGTAAGCAAAACATAAATGAAATGCAGCAATTGAAGAGAGCCACGCTTCTTTTTTATTTTCCCGACCTCTTTGAGAAGCAATGAAATTACAAACGTGTTTTTCATAGAGAAGACGCGAAATAAAGAATCAAACAAAAGACAGATTAACGATTAATTTCAATTATATCGATCGTAATTTTTCAAATTTTTCCACCACTAGGAGTCCCTAATTTACTCGATATTATCGTGATCCGCAGATCAGCTCCGGCGATGACAATGACAAACCGAAAATTAAACGCATGATCGCCTCAAGCTCGCTAATTGCAGATTTTGAGTCTTGTATGATGCGCGCATGCGCCCAGGCTTCGTGCACGTGCGTCGTGGGCAATCTGAAGTTCGGGAACGTGGAGTCGATTTCGCTTGGCCTATTTATATCTCGATCGATTTTGAAATGTATACCGATAGCGGATTCCATTTACGAACCATGAGCAGTTTACAGGTAATATTTATTCGCGGATTTGCCACATCCAGCTTTATACGCTGCAAATTCAAAGTTACTCAAGTCGCTTATTTGTCTGACTTGAATATATTTTTTAATGCAATCTATTGTTCGTGAATTAAATATATCGCTGATGGAGAAAACAGACAATTATGCGAAAAAAGTAAGGCTTTGAATAATCAAAACTAATAATTAAAGTGAACGAGATTGCAAGCCCCAACCATTCATGCACAACAATTGGACTTTTGTTTTTCTCATTATGATGCAAGAGTAATTTGTGTTATTGGAATGGATTTTTATTTTGATCGATAAATAATAATTTATATAAATTTTCATTCATGTATCTTACATTGAATACGATAAATATTGAAAGTATTCTGGACAATATCACTTGACAATATCAATGATTTATGGAAATAGAAATCCAAATCGAAATTGTAATACACACAATGGGATTATGGAATAATCCAACACTTATTGAGTGTCGTTACTTTTGTTTGCTTCATCCGCTGAACCGTCATAAGTTTTATAAATAATTCAGATATTGTTTTATAAAAAAAGAAAAATAATAATATAATAGTTGATTAGGCTATAATGCTTAAAATAGGTAATAACATTATGATTGAAAAACGAGGATTTAACTAGAAATCAGCAATTCATCTTTAATTCAATTGGTGATTGAAATTTCGACTACTTAAGCTAATGATACTAATGTGTTTGTCTTCCATAAATTAACTAAGTGAAAAAGTAAAAACGCACACTTCGCTGTAGCATTTAATGGCGTATAATGGTAGAAACTTTTTTATAACGAATTTAAAAATATCAGTATAATTGTGTGTAGTTTTAAAATTCAGAAATTAGTTTATTTGTTAGCGAGAAATTGATGAGAAAATTATTCGTAAAATTTTTGTAAATTGTAAATTGTAAATTATTGTTTTATCCTATTAATGTCTCTCTCTCTCTCTCTCTCTCTCTTTCTCTCTCTTGTCTCACTCAGATGATGCAAATTAAAAACTTGGATTTGTAAATCGTTGAATCCCCGTAAAAACTACATATAAGAAACAATGTAATAAGAGCAATTAGTTGAAAAAGAGCCAACTCCAAAGCGGGCGTAATTTTGATGAGATAAAGCGCAAACGAGGAGTTGGTTCAACAATTGGTTTTTGCAGTTTCGGCTACTCAATGAGATCACAAATAGAGCCCTGCGGAAATGCATGCGATCCCAATAGTAATTTAACCTTGATAGGGCCCAATTCCGTAATTCCAAAGCTCGGACTCTGCTCCCACGGACCGAATCCACATCTCAAAGGGCAGCGAGGCTTTCCCGCGATCGCAGAACATTGAAACCAACCGAGCGTAAACCGAGTCGCTGCGATGCGGTATTTCGGGGCTGGCCCGATAGCACCTTTCTTCCGTCTCGCCATGGCGGGAGCTCCGGGGGCCCGCAGACGTGTTATCATCCCCGAGCTAGCCACTGGGCGGGGTAATTATACGCTCGGACAGCCTCGCGCATGCACGGGCACTCGCCCACGCCCGATCGATCGATCGACCGCTTCCCGTGAAATTCGCGCCCCTAAGAGCGCATACTAATCCAGAGGAGCGGCCGTAGGCAGAGAGATTTTGGGACACGAAGCGCGGGCGGGGGCCCCGTGCCCGATGGTTGTGCGCGCGCCTCTTCTTGTTGCGCGATTGGGATTGCCAAGTGCACTGCCGTGTTTACATTATTGCGACGCAACGTGTTTGCTTATCGTGCTAATGAACAAATAAGCACAAAGTGCGCGCATCGACGTGTCGACGAGAGAGAAGGAAGGCGAGATAAGCCTTCATCGGAGCGTCCGATAATTATCTCAACTGCAAATAATAAGATATACTCTTTGTTTAATATCAGAACGTCGGGCAGATAAGAACGCGGCGCCATTCCCGTTTTCTCCCGTTCGAAATGCAATCAACTAGGCTTTTCCTCGTATTATTATGGCCTGAATTATTTATCCAGTCCATGCTCTTTCTATAATTGCGCTTTCAATAAAACAATCTCGCTTGCGTGAATTCAGTAATTGCAATTAATTAGCAGATGGAAGATAAAATTCCGCTGGCGCTACAATGTTGCTAGGCGTAGACTGCGCACTTAATTGTTTGTAAATTGCGACGCGACGGAGCGGAGGATGTTAAAAGCGCTTACAAAGGCGGATGTCCAACCACGGCATCTTCTCGCGACTGGAGAAAATCGGACTTGCGCTGGGCGTGGCTACTTTTCGTTTTTTCACTGTTCGCGGCTAAACTTCGTGGTAGAGCCAAGGAGGACGGGGAGGAGGGAGCACGAGAGAGCAAAGGCGGATCGGCCGATGGGATAAATGCGAAGGAGAGGATACGGCGGCCGACTGATAACCCGCAGTATAATCAGTCCAGCTTCGAGCGCGAGCTACCTAATAACAGTAATCCCTTCTCCCTCTCTTGCTTCCCGCGCCCGATCGGCTGCAGCACACCAATTTGGCCTCTGGACTCGCCGCGCGATCGAGAGTCCAAATTATAGAAGGGCCGTGGCGATTAGACGGACGCGCGCATTTTTAGCAAATGGCTCGCAGAATTGTTGTCGCGGATCTAAACTGACGGCACGTGAGCCGATAAGGAGGATAAATCCAGACGGGCCCCAAACAACGAAATATCCCATCGATCGCCCGGATGTCCGAGTGCGGCGTTCCGCAACGATGCCTCACCCTTCCCCTACTAGTTACACTTTTTCCAACTTTTCCCCGAGGCGCAGATATCATCGGTGCATTTGTAATTGGGAGCGCGTTATATCTCCGCGCGTGTGTTTGTTTGTGCTTTGCGAGTGCTGGCGTGCGCGCGCACGCGCGCGCAGTGCCGTAGAAAAAACGCAGCTGCAGTCCTGTGGCCGGGCTCCTTGCCCTCACGGCACTTTTTTCTTCTAACGCGAACCGACCGCCACTCGTTCCAACCACCCCCCATCAGTCGGCTTTGCCGCTCCCCGCTACCGCTGTCCGATAAGCGAAACTATTGATTTAACAATCTCAAGGTTCTCACTGTAGTTGATATTGTTTACCAACTCCATTGAGCCCCGACGGTTCCTTTTCCTCCTCAATCCCTTCCATTTTCTCGACTCCCTGAGCTCCCAAATAATAAACTACAATTATTCTTTAAAAGTGACTGATATTAATGTTTTTACAATTCTATCTCTGTCTCTTTCGTTCTTTATTTTCTTCGTTCGTTCGACTTTTTCCTCGAACCTTATCGAGTATGTACATATCTATTAAATTGCTCTTGGATCGCTCTGAATTCGTTTTCAGATTTAATCGAATGCGCCGCACACTAGTGGGTCCAAATATGACGCAAGAGTAGCGAATTTTAATACTCGAACACTACTTTCAACCGCGAAATCTATCGAATTTCAATCGCGAGCTTCCAATTATATACACCAAATATTACTTTCACTTCACTTTCCGTATAATTGATTACTCGTTTACCTTACGAAGCATCATCCCCACACTTCTGACAAAATTCACTAATTTTTACTTGAAGTATTGCTACTGTACGATTCATATTCACTGAGATTATGTCATCCGGTGGTCAAGTACTTAAGTGATGTTTGTTAAACAGGCAATGGCTTATATTTAATTACATTATAATCTAAGCAGTTAATACTAAAATCTATATAATATGATTATGCACCTAATAATTTATGGAAATTGAAGCTGGCTAATTGTAAAAATCTAGCTTGATAATTTTATTATAGGCTAATATAACTAAATCGTATAAATTCAGAGAAGCAGTGAGTTGGACTTGGATACTCTGAAATTGAATATACGAGCGGAGGTGCCAATTGAAGAAGCAATCGCCCCTACTTCTATTAGCATAAACAATGGCTCATCTCGTTATGTTTATTCTAGTCATTTACTCTAATATTAGATCAGCCTAAGCAGGACCGAAAGGCTTAAAAATTATGCATTAAGCTTGTATAAAGTTAAATGAAACATATTCGGCGTTAGACTAACAAGGGAACAAGCAGCCCGAGACTTTCAGATTGGAAATTAATGTTAATTATCAATTGTCGAACTACACAGATCACGAAATTGTCACAACGCTAAGCAAAGAAACATTGATGTGCAAAGGAAGGTTGACCCGCAATCCTGGACCTTCTGGCTCAATTTTGCCGCGCCCCGTTGCACCCTTGCAACCCTCAGCCCAGAGTCGGGCCGCGAATGGAGCCGGAAGGTCCGGAAACAGCGAAGCTAAAGGAAGAGCGTCTCAGACCTCTTGCCGTTGCGCCTCCGCCTCTTGGTGGCGTAAACGGTGCCGAGTTGACTCATGGCCACGGGATTGTTGGGACTGGCGGCGACGGCCGCCGGCGCCGACGTTGGCGTCATCGTCTGCAGATCACTCTGCTGCTGAAGCGCAAGGACCTGGGGATCGTCCACTGCCGGGCCGTAGCATGACTGCTGGTGCTGTTGTATCCGCTGCTCCGCGTAGTGGCTGCCGCCAGTCCCGAGGACCCCCAGCCCCCCGGCTCCTCTCTCCAGCGCGTACACGGCTACAACGGCTCGGGCCGGGCCTTTGGCAGCGGCTGCCCTGGCAAGGGCTCGGCGGGCGACAACTCCATGCGCCTCCGGCGGGCCTCACGCACACTGGCTCCGGGCGTACGGACGAAGGGCAGCTCAACGCCAACCCAATGTCTAGCTTGTCGTTTCCTTAGCTTCCTCTCTTTCGTTTTGATTTTCTCTTTCGGGCAAGCGTTCAGATTGCGGTCGCACACGCTATCCTCGTTCGCGGCTGGCCTCCCGTGTACTGGCGGCGGGATCGGAGGCGCGCGCCGCCCGGCTGCCCCCCCCTTCGCACGGCAGATAGCCGAGCAGCCCCGCCCCTCAGCCGGCGAAGGCGCGAACCAATAGGGATCGCCGCCGGGCCAGCATGGCGTCCCGGAGGGCCAGCCTTCGGGGGCGCGGGCCCGAGAGGGGCGCGAGGGCCTGAGCTTTTAAGCTTTTGCCGAGAGCTTATCTAAGATCGACTGACCTTCGACCGACAGTGGCGTCTTATCATTCGTGGCGGAAGACATGATTTTCCAAGCTGGTGGCGCGCAGATCGCCGACTGCACTGCCGGGATGTTCCTTGAACTAGCAACTATGCACGCTTATCCCTGCTGATTTTCGAAAGCGGCCGATCTAAAGCCCGAGCATGTAAATACACTGCTTTGATTTTCAATAACAAAGTGTGATCGTGGATGGCTACTTCTTTGAATAATGCGATATAATGATCAGATTAATGGGAGCTTCTGTGGTTCAATTTACTAATGTTTAATTATACAAATCGGCTTAGGGATCGATATAATGTTGTAAACGCCATTAGACACGATTCGGCCATGATCAGCTACATAATTCATAAATACAAAACATAGTAATATATTTATTGGTCATCGATCACTTAAGTTATAGGTCTTTCGTAAGTTGTAGTTTTATGCATCTTGAAGAAGCAATTTTCGTCAACAAGCACAAAATCATGTTTACGTACATTGTATACGAGATAAATGACATATATATATGATAAATGATAATTTTTTCTGAAATATTCATTCTTCATCTAATTGTACCTACTAGACTCTACGAAACTTCAATGTGCGAGACTTTAAGAATAATTAATATTCTGCCAATTATTCAAATGCCTGTCATTATATTGTGTTTTTCTACTTTTTACTGAAAAAGACGAGAAATATATAAGAAAAAAATAACTTTAAACTTTGATTCAATTATACTTATAAATTTTTATCCATTTATATTTATAAATTTTTATACAATTTTATTTCTAAATTTTTAACAATACTTATCTATTCAGTTATTATTTCCAGCTAATCATAGTTAACGTTCCTATTTCATTCTGGATACAGTTAATCAATACTTGAGTAAAAAATGAAGTGAATATCAAGATTTTTATGTTTATGCTCGTAAAGGGTAATTATCAATCTTACTCGCACTATAAAGGATTTATTTAAGTACACTTGAATTACTTTTTTAAATATTTGTTATGAAGTATTAATAATACGAAATGTTTAACAATAATTCGCCTTGAAATAAATAAATGGCATTGAAGATAGAGTAATATTACATTACTTATACAACAATATTCATAAAATGACATTAGTCACTGCTATAATTTGGCAGATAATCTAATTTTATACAAGTTTAATAAATTGTGCTACATATCAAAGTATAGAAATAAAATCACTTATCAGTGTTTATTATATTACTATATATGAGAGTTCATTTATATTGTTTTGATATACCTATCAACAACGTCTTTTGGTAATCATTTATTTATACAATATATAAATCAATAGTCAACAGTCTGTATATAATAGTAAAGACATAATAGAATTCATGTTACTTTGCCTAAATGAGTTTTGCCCCAATATTTTACATATTTATTATTGTTCATATATATTCATATATATTCATATAAAAATACTTTATAATACGGAGAAATACACGGTAAGTTTATATATATTGGTTAAAAAATACCTACTAAAAAATAAGTATAATATTAAAACCAATATGTACCATTCAACAATAGTACGATATTATACAATATTACGAAATATAGCGTCGCCATATATTAGACGATGCAAATACAACTCTTAACATCAGTAAGGATGATTTATATGTTCATATGTCACATGCACTGTTCAATAATTCTCAATAAATCTTTGTCACGAGTTTGTAAAATAGTTTTCATAGATAATGAATATCATTTGAAATAAGTGATGTTTTTCTTCATTAAGTTTAGAAGAAATAAATTGTATAAATGAAATATTAAAAATTCTTATGGAATATTGAAAATACGAATTAAAATTAATCATTCAGTATTATAATTAAAGTAGAATTTAGCTAATTTTCCAGACTATTTTTAAACAATTAATATCATTATTTTAATTATGTCCACATTGTGAAAAATTTAATTGAAAGCTGCCTAGATAATCAATAAAGTTGGGTTTCTCTTGGTCTGAATTCTATTATGTTTATTTCCATCTATTATTTTACGGAGATTGTAGAAAAAGAAATTTGATAAGATACTTTTTTATCAGAAAAATCTAATAAAGCTCAAAATATATAAAAATTTTAATCTTGAAAATATATTAAAGTTCCATGATGTTCATAAGGTTCTACAACAAAATATAATAAAAATTTCTTCAACCTTGTAATATAGATCACTAATATTTATAATTTTTACGAAACGTAAAAATCAATTTACCATTAGTTATTTCTTATATCCGTCCTATTTCTTTCCATTTCCATACGTGTAGAATAAATTGCGAATATTCAGAATTTGTAATAAAATCATGAGATAAATAGGTATAAATATACTTCTAAATTATAATTTAATTTTACATTAAAAATAAAAATTCAAATGTATACGAAAATCAGATGTGTAAATGATGCTGTTTATTAGAAAATAATTTAGTACTTTTTCAATTTTGTAATTTAATAATTTTCAAAGCACAAAATATTAGAAAAATTAAAAAATTTCGAATCCGTAGTTCATTTGTCGTTAATATTAATTATCTTTACTATATTTATTAATAATTTGCGTAATATTGTCAAAAGAAGTATTTTAATTTTAAAAAATCTTATGACGTTTATGTTACGGTTCTACAATGTAGCCAAAATAAATAGACAGAAGAAGTGTATTAGCCTTCTTTATTATTTGGCTGACAATTAAATCAACATGCTATCCCTTTTACTAGATTTTGTTACATAATGTTACTTATTTACGCAATATATCTTTGAAATGTGTTTAAATTCAGATAAAGTTAGGTTGCATGAAATAAAAAAATTAATTTTAATTAATAGTAATTAAAGTAGAAAAATCAACTAAAATAATAAAATTAAGTAATTTTTGTTAGTGTCAATAAAAGAGTTTAAGAATTTTTTAAAAATAACTATGAAATATTTAAAAATGTATTTAAAACTCTAACGATATTAATGTTTTCGTATCTATTAATTTAAAGAATAGACAAACGTTATTAAATTCGTAGTAAAATCCCGATACATCAATAAAACAACTCATAAATGTTATATTATTCATACTTCTAATACTATGTTACAACTACTTTAAAGGAAGTGGAATTGTAGGATATTTCGAAGATATAGCAGCTATTATTTACTATACGTAAGATATTTATCTACAATTATCCTCCGTTATACAAATTAAAATATTTCTTATGCATTTATAATATTGTAGAATTTATGGAAGAACGGTTAAAAAATAATGGAATTAAAAATGTAATATTTGCAAAATTTTATTACCTTGATAATCGTCACTTGAAAAAAATTGGGACAATATCCAAACATGTACTAATATGTATAGTACCTTTTGCGCGCGCGCGCGTCTGTCGTGTGGGTGTATCGTGTGTCATGTTGAAAAAATATTTTATCGAAGTCATATATTATCGAAGCAGGCAAGTAGCTTTCGATCGTCTTTATCCAGAAAACGTAGTAAAGGCTTCTGGCGTTGTGTAATGTGCAGGATGCTTTTTACACGCATATGTCAGTTTCCATAGTATTGCAAATGAATTCAATGTTATTTTAATAAAGCTTTTTTAATACTAATAAAATATTGATAGTTAAAAAGAAAATTAAAATTATTTTTATTCCTCTGTGGCATTTTAAAAGTAACATGATTTCTTACGGTGCACTAGATACGTCTGCTAATACTTTTATTTATACAGTGAAACTATCAAAAGATTCAGCTAAGGCATTACCATTCAATATGAATAATATTGTTTTACACAAATTGTACGATATAAAAATAATTCTAGAAGAACATTATAATTATAGAAAATATGAATAACAGATCGCGGTGCGCTATTGAAACAACGGTAGAAAGTAGGGGATCATGAGGGGAGTTGCTCTAAATCAAAGTTTTGGTAAGGAAGAATGTTTGCGATTCAAGACTAGAGAATCGCCAGCTCGTGGGCTTTAATTGTGCTTTAACGAAGCCGACTGTTAGTGTTGGTCAGTGCCTTACGTGCTGCACGCATCGCGACAAATCTTCCGGGCGACTACCGTCGTTACTTCGTCATTGACCTTGGCGCGCATCTACCCAATTGCTCTTGTTGCCATCCTTGGAGACCCCATCCCATCGATTTGGAGTCAGGCCTCCGATACTCTCAGTCCTGTCTGCGTTTGTAAATTGAATTAATGATAAATGCCAGACGGAACTACGTCTTTGTCTCGTGATAAATCTCGCGTCTTACTCAAGGCATCTTGCTCGCTCCTGCTACTTCCCGTGCCTTCTTACCTCTCTAAATATCACTCAAAATTAATGGCAGTTATATGTTAAAAGCCAATCTTCTAAAAGGTTAAGGTAATTGGGGACATTACCTCGGCGTATTGCGGTTGCGCAGGCGACACCTCAAAATAGCGATTGGCAATAAAATTCAAAGGAGCTAGGAATGAATTACGTAGACGCCTGTGACTGGAGCTCGCACCGCCATCTCTCGGATAAGGGTGCAATTCGCCCATAATCTTGTATCGGTATCCCCGTAGTAGTGGCTCTTGTTCCACCCTTCCCACCCTCCCGACTTCGTGCTCGTCCTCTAATAATCAGTCGTCATTCCAACAGCTCTCCTTCTATTAGAAACTTGCTCTTGAATGAATTGCGCGTGTTTCGAATTCGCATCGCGATCGCTCATCTCGAGGGCCAACGCGCAACGGCGAATGCCCTGCTAACGATGCGTATGCTATATAGGAGACAGATAGAGAGAGAGAGAGAGAGAGAGAGAGAGAGAGAGAGGGAGAGAGAGAGAGAGAGTACGAAGGCAATTGACAAACAATTTGGCGATTCTGTGGTTAGATAAGATCGTGGCCGCTGATGCGATTGGCTGGTCGAAATAACAATAAGAGGAAGCGGGCGACTCAGGACGCTGCAGATTGATTAGAGCTATGCTGGCCCTGGACTATGTGCGCGCAAGCGCCAGAATAATGGCTGCGCTCTGGCTTAATTAAATAAATCATTGCTTTGAGGTGCATGCGAGGGGACGCGTGCTATACCGATCCCCATGGCCACCTAATTGTAGTATACTATGAATAATTAGCCTCACGCTCACTCCCCACTTACTCTCGTCTCATTTAGCTGCGATGATTGGTAAAGCCACTGGTATTTCGGTTGCGGCTCGTTGTTCCAACCCCTTGTCGCGCTTTATTGTTTGTCCAGTGATTAATAAAAGCGAGTTTTTCGCCGGCAGTCTTAAGTAATTTGCGTCATTTGGAAATGAAAATATTTATGCCTGTACTGTTTGCCGGTGAGGGTCAATTGCTGTCTATGAACTGCATGCATAAAAAGTTAAGTTGGCAGTTGACACGGAAGATGCAAATTATAGAGCTAAATGTCAAACAGGTTTCGTCCAATTGCGTTTGATGCATTCTTGTCTATGCACCTACTGTAAATTGTGTAATAATGATGAGTGACTCGACTTTTCTTACGCGCAGATATAACATATTTTTGCATAAACTGTTGCAGTAGGCTCGAAGACAATGCCTACAAGTATTCGAAAAAATAGGCGAAACCAAGAACGCACAATTAAGACATGATGTAAAACAACGATTGCGTAATGCCGAAGAAAATGAATTCGTCGATTATAATTTTTGCTCATTTTATCAGTCGGTCAATTTACTTTCTCAAATTCACAGGAAGACAGGACGCATTGGTAATTATAGAGACGTTGCTTCCGCGAAGAGCGTACCTGCTCAAACTCACGTCTTTAAGATGATTTAGCTCTGGCTCAGAAGCAGCGGAGTTAGGAATATTCGAATTCCACGAGACAGCGGTAGCGGTAGGACAAAGGGGATGGGTTGGGAAAAGGGAAGAAGCTACCACCGCTCGCACTTTTCATGCATATTTCAGCGGAGCGCATAATTGCAGGCCCGCGCGTGTCCCTCCCCGGATTTTAATTTTGTTCTGTATGCCAGCAACAAAAGAACGCGATGCGACCCGACTGCGCTCATATGTATTAAGCGTGGACTCATTATTAGCGTAGCTCTCATTGTTTCATTGTTACAAGAACGTTTGACTTTTTGACGTTGTGCAAGCCCCCGACAACTTTATCATTTTCTACATCATTGTCTTTTTTGCAGCGAGAATTTTCACTTTAACCAGGCTTGTGCTTTTCCAGTACTCTGTTCACTTTTTATTGCCCCGTTCCGACAGAAAATTGAGGCTCACCTCATATTACCCAATGCTAAGTCACTTCTCACTCTATTTCAATTTGATTTGATGTCGGCGCTTCGATCATAGGACTTCCTGTTTCGTAACATATTCGCATTGCGCTCCATTGTACTGATTATTATTCTATGAGAGCAAATATTAAAAATATGAGCTTCTTTTTGTACTTATTGGATAAAAATTTAAACGGAATCCGTAACTTATTTCAATAGAATTCCAAGAGAAAACTTACTGGTCACTCTTATACCCAATACATTATGCGTGTATCTCGAGTATCTCGAGAAGAAAATTCATTTAATATAAATTTCGTCTACTAACATAATATTTACTAAAATCGTTGTATGATTGTCAATTGAATGCATTACTCGCAATTGTTAACGTTCAAACGCAATGGTCATCAATTCGAATTAAAGAGTCAAATTGCGATTGTAAGATGATTGATAATGAACCTATTATTCATTTTAAGTACGTTATTTAAAAAAAAAAATTGCAATTTGTATAAATATTATTTTGAATTCTGAAAATAATTTAGAGTTAGACATTTAATTTTATGAAAAGACCGTCTCTCTCTCTCTCTCTCTCTCTTACTCTCTTGCTTTATTATACAAATTAAATCAATGCCACAAATCACCGAGTTCATTAAAAGTAGATATTTTATATTAAAATTCTGATAGATGCAGTTAAATATATGTTAACTTGTGTAAAAAACAAGAGAACAAGATTTTGGTTAGAAAGATTATCTTGGAATTTAGCCCAATTTTAAAGATATCCAAAAATTATTGGCTGTATACGCCGAGAAAATCTGCGCATTCAGTTAAACGCGTCCTTTCTACAAGAGTACACAATAAAAGTACGATATTCCCGAGCATGCATGTAGAAAAGAGAAGGAAGTAGGTAAGAGAAGCCTATGTGATTGATTTCATTTGCAGTTTGCAATGGATTGGCTGTTTGAAAACGATTTCGAATATAAGTAACATTTGCCCATCCAGTGGATTTGGAGTTAAGCTCTTAAGCCTCGACGAGGCAGGAAACGTCGCGCAGGTGGCGGGTAATAAAGCAAACTCTTCGGAAGCGAAAGTTCGCGGTACTTAGGGTGCTGTATTGCTTTGCTCAGCAAATGTCGCCCGGTCACGGGGAGTTGAACTTGCACCGGGATTACGGCCTCCGGTGGATTACGGCCTCGATTCGGCTAATGGCCCTAGGGCGACGGCCGTTGATCCCGTGCTCCCTCGCTCGATTTATCATTCGTCCCTCGCGGAAGGGCCGAAAGGTCCGAGGTCGCGAGTCTGGATGCTGGCACTTTCGACGCGGCGCCAACGGCGCAACCGATAATTACTGATGGTTGTGTGGGGGTGGGGAAGGCGCGCTTTAAATCGTTATTATAATGAGGCCGGATAAATAGGAGCTGCGGATACGTGATCCTCGCAATTACTGTCTTATAATAATTTCCAAGTTGGCGAAGAGCGGCCGGGGAAAACGCATGGAGGATTGCCTTCGGAGAAATTATTGAGAATTACGTGGGTCGCGCGCTGTATGGGGAATAGCGGCGGGGGAGCGGGGGTCGAGAAATTGGTAGTCTAGCCCGCGGATGATTGACAGCAGCGGCGGTAGTGGTGGCTGTTCTTTCTTTCTCCAGTGTTTCCTAATCGAGCGGCTCCCGAGAGGGCCCGGAATAATCCAATGATTGGGCCGCATTATGTGCCATCGGCCGATCCAACTGCTCCTACATCCAGGTTGCCGTCGCCCGGCTCTCAGTGGACAAAAAATGAAAAAAAATAATACGTCTCCGCCGGTATCTAATTTTCATTTTAATTTGGAGCCTGTGAGTCATTAACCACCCGAGTAAAGCAGCGCCTCTTGGTCGCCTATGAGGCTCTCCTGCACGCGGTTACGAATTCCGTGAAGCTAGCATTTTTGTCGGGGACAGTTTTCACAATCACAGCCGCAACACCGATACTCGCTGAGAAATCTCGTTCTTAGCTTCTGATAATAGAACGGATGTGCCCATAATAAATTATTAGATAAACAAGCGACAACTTTTATATAAGGTCTGTGTGCTCCTGAGGCTATTAGCGAAATCTTAGATACATAAAGCAAATAATGTAAGCCTCTATTATCATTGTTTCGACAAATTAATTTAATGATTTGATCTACGGTAGCCAACGTATACTAGGAAAAGTACATGTAACCCATGCTATTCTTATGTAACGTCTAAGCGTTACTTTAATTCTTAACAATGCGCATATAAGCATTTCTCGTTGCAATTTAGTTGAACAAAATAACAGCTCGCAGACCACACACTCTATATATAACATCGATCTCGGCTCTCGCACTCATTGCCTTCTGATGTAGTGAAATTAATGACGTCGATAGAGTAATCTCTAATTCAATTTTCTAGAGTAAAAGTTCTTCCAATTACTCCAATAGCTCGTCCACGTCTCCGAGGACTCATCCATCTTTTTGTCAATTTTCGACAACACAAGACTTCACCGCTTTCCCTTCGACGCATCGAGTCGACAGTCCTAATTACGCACGAGCGTCGATCGCAAGGACTAAAGAGATAGATCATAAATTTGTGCATGAATTGCTTAAAATCGCCAACTAGTAATGACAATTTTACTTTAGGATCAATTTCATAACATTGTGCGACTATTTCCCGGGTTCTTTCCCCATTGCCGGATAACTGGCTAACTCGCCGGTTCATAAAGTAAACCCCTTCCATCAACACCATCACCCCCTCCTCGCCCCACCAACGGGGTAATAAAAGCAAAGCAGACTTTTATTGCCGGCAATAAAGCGGTGCGCACGTGTGCGTAATCAAGTCAAATTTTTCTTTATTGAAGTCGCGAGGCCGCCGTTCTTCGGTTGAAACAGCCCGGGCTTTTCCAAAGGGAAAAATCCAGGATGAAAGAAGCATTATGCCAAGACGATATTCAGGCTTAATAGTGTGAGAAATCGATCGCGAAATCGGCGGTCCGTCGAGGGACCAATTACGCATATCAGCCGCAGTCCTGGCAGCTTTTGTTGCTGTTGTTAATCTAGCGGGGAGAGACGGCCACAAAATATAGGGGCCTGGACAATGGGTCACGAGACAATGAGGCAGATGGGCCCGCGGTCTCAGGCCCTCGAAAATGCGATATCTCTTCGCGGATGTTTCCCATATTCACTCTTCGCTTCTTCGCCCTTCTTCTTTGTTTCTTATCGACTTTGCACTGCTCGAAAATAAAAAAACGAAAAAGGAACAAAAACAAAAACATTGGGGGCTCGCGTGAGCGCGTTGTAAGGACAAGTTCTCCGTCCCCTTTTTCCCTCAGCCAGAATAAACGACGACTTTCCCGGAGAAGAGCTTTTCACCCGATGGGAATTCTTGGAGCTCGTAGTGCAACCACGATTTAACCCGAGGGCGACTCGTATCTACACGCAAGACAAATGAGTCGTCTTGCCGATTCCAGGCAAGTTGTCAGTCGAGTTTCGTAACTTTTAAAATCTACTCGTCGGCCCGTTGTTAAAAAATCTTTACGTTTTTACTTTGCGGTCTCGCGCCAGAATGAAGCAACGAAACCCTGGAATTACGCTTTCCATTGCATTGTTGTCGAAGCGAGTGAACGTTTGGGCGAATAATCATTTGAAAAAGACGTGAACAAACGTCGGCTTGATGCAAGCATAAAAAAAAAAAAGTCAACATAATGGTAATATTTTTTAGATATTGTTAGATTTTACGCAGACGTAAAGTTTGGATGCTGGTCAACAAGAGTTTCCAGTGAGTGCTTAAGACCATATTAGATCATTTAGTTGAGTTCATGATAAACGCAGCTGAGCTTAGAAAACTGAAGAAAATGCACGGCTGCATTCGACATTTTGTTTTTGGAAAGGCACGAATCGTAGAACTTCAAAACCTGATGATTACAGTCGAGATGACATATGTGATTTAGAATGATCCGTGCTAAAAGCTTTAATGTTAGCAATTAATTGCGCTTGGTTAATGTCGACGAAATATAGCAACTAATTGAAAGTGTTTGAACCAAGTTGACGTAATCGCCTTGGCACTGTTGACTGGCTTCTTCCAAGAATTTCTCCGTCGCTTATGAAACGCAATCGCGGCCGAACAAGATGGCGGCAAGCGAGAAGGTTGATGTCGTCGAAGGCGCGCGATAACATACGGCATCTGGATGGGTCGATCGCGCAAGCCAAGCCCCTCCCATTTTTTTTTTTTTTTCATCGAAAGCTCATGAGCTTCACTCTATCTCGACATTTTACGAGATAAGGAACGCACACGCGAGGACGTGCGACGCGTTCGCTGGCGTTTCAATGTTTGCTCGAGTGGAGGGAAGCGAAAGCCTAATTGCAATCGCGCGACATCCGCATCCGATGCCGCGCTTGTTCGCGTCCATTTCTGGGTAATCCTCCCTTGTGTTAAAGCACGATCGATCGTCTACGTAAATAGAAAGCACCATCGAGGATCGGCGCTCCTTCCTATCTCGCTTCTTTCGTGCGCAATTATCGAATTTCCCCTTGTTGCTCGGCGATGGGAAGTAACACTTTTCTCGTACTTGCTTCGAGCGTCCATCGCGTAGACTATATTCTTATGATTTTCGCACAGTGCTCGTGGAAACGATCGATCAGCAGTACCAGAATATTTATGAAAGAGAGATAATTTTGACTCGTCTATGGTAAGAGAACGGGATCGTGGCGCTCGGTTCTTCGGATGCATCATTATTACTGTTTTTGTTACCGCGAACACGTCCTGGAAGTACATGAAAAAGCATTAATTTAAGATACGCTTAATTGATACCCATGGCTCTTGGTTAAATTCATAGAATGCCACTAAAATTTCTTATGGGAAATGTAGAGCGTATTTGGTGAGCGGCGATTTGCATGAAGCTGTGCCATCTCGTATACTTAATAGTGCAGTACGTGCGTGGCTTCGTAGTTAAACTGCATTCCTGGAAAAGTCTAAAATTTAACGGTTGTCGCAAGTGTGAGAGCCTGCGATTTATCGAAATATCAGTTGAAATGGAATGAAAACGAGGATGTAGCGTGGATGCGTAAAAGTAGGGGAAGTCAATAGGACGTAACTCTGAGCACAGCAGTTACGCAACGACTCGCTCATGTAATAAAGTAGCGCATTAGAAGCTACAATTACGTACAAGTCCATTGATTTTGTTTGATTGGAATAAGCTGGTAATTAAACGCAATGTAAAAAATAGGCCACCACGACTTTGGAATATTTTGCGAATCACGAGGGTTTCTTAATATTTTTAGCTCAATTAGAGTGCTCGGTAAGCTTCAACGAGCCTATTTAGCAATGATAGTTGTCAAGGAGTCTGATAAAAGAGCAAAATTTAGTGAAATATTAGAGGGACGGCTCCTTTGATAACTAAATTAACAACAAGGCGGAATTGATCAAAGTAAGCTCGTTCATCATATATAGACAGGCCCGACCTCGCGTTACCATGCCGCTGACTTTTTTCCCCTCTTATACCGCATCCCGCCGCATCTTGCTTACCATTGCGAAATATAAAAAGTACTGTAATTACAAGGCGCCTCCTCCTTTATCATTCGGTTATTTTACAAATTTAGTGAGAAAAATCGAGGAGCGTCGCACGGAATTCTGTAGAACGCAATTCAAAGACCGTGATATTCGATTGGACGAGACGACGGTAGACCTTGGACGCGTAATCAGTAACAAAGTTGATGCTTCATTATAATTCGCGGACTGTATTTGATTGGCATTATTGTGAGAGTATGCGCCACTCCTCGTGAACGGGCGTCTCGGCATCGGACCACCGGTCACTCGTACGTAACGACAAAAGGGTTTTCGTACATTAGAAGCCAAGTGATATCGTTTCTATTCTTTCCCCTCCGCTGAAGAAACGCAAGACGCACGAATTCCTCTTGCGCTGGTAAGCGCGCTCCAAGGCCACTCCGGCCTATCATTACCATTACTCATTATTGGATTAGCAAAACCGTCGACTTATCTCACAGAAACAACGAGCAAATTTAAAGGAGCGCGGCCTAATTACCGGCGGCGACCTGATAAATCATATTGCCAGCTGCAGCCATTAACACCTCTAATTATGCGGCCCATGTGCGCGCGCGTACCCATTATAATAAATTGGCCGTTAATCGAGAGGCGCGGATCAATGGGCGCGGGCCTGATGCAAATGACTCGCGGACGGCATCAAACATCCTCGTCCAACAAATGATTACACTGGCCGATGAGCTTGCCGATAGCCGATGCCCGTTACGAGCATCTGCGGCTCCCGTTTCTCTGTCTCTGTCTCTCTCTCTCTCTCTCTCTCTCTCTCTCTCTCTCTCTCTCTTTCTCTCTCTATCTCGCTCGTTCTCTGTATTACGAGGCCCTCTTCTCTTGTATGCCGACCAAATAAATTCGCACGTGTCTAGACAAGCAGTTACACGAGCTCGCGAGCGATCGACAGCGAAGGGGAGACGAATTGGTTGCTAAATTTCAATCGAGGCGCCTGATCGATAAGAATGCCCTCGATGCTTCCGATAAGAATTCGCATATGGATTATAAAGTGGCGGGAAACTCTGTCGCTTGACCTCACAATAAACCCGATTAAATGCAAACTACAGATAAGTTTATCAGGTCCACGCTTCGGTGCGGACTACAAGCGGAAGGTGATTCTTTCTCCCTTGGTAGGCAATAAATTTCTTTTAAGGGCACGAACGCAAGCGCACACGGATCTCGCGAAAAATTCATAACTCGGGCTGCTGAGCATATTAACTGCAGTAAAGTCCAGCATTATATAATTAGAGTGAAAGAGCTGTAACGAGAGGTTTGCATCGCGAAAGGCTTAATAAAGCGCGTACGGCGTTTACTAAGCGCCACCCTCTTTCATTACGCCCACGCTTCGGGCGAAATGTCGCGAGGTGATATCAGCGCCGCAAGCATAGCCGCAACTGCATGGTTGGACGATAACTCGCATAAAGTCGCATAAAATGGTAACATCTCACTTAATGAGCGGCTTTATAATGCTCCAAGCGTCCATAGCCTTAGATTTACGAAGTTAGATAAGTTTTAAAATACATTCCTATCGATATTTGGGAAGAGCGTGCGAGGCGCGCGAATATGCAATTTTCCCTCCAGCTTTCCATGCCTTGATAATTGCAAGGAATGTCGTTGACGATGAGGAGGAGGAAGGAGGGATTGAACGAAGCTATAACGGATGCACATAGGGAATTCGACGCGTGGCTAGAACACTATCATGAACGCGCATCGATTACCTTCTCCGTGAGGAAAAAACGCAGTCAGAGGAGTAGGGCGAGGGGAATGGTGGAAAGGCGCGCTAATTAACGGCAATTTACAGGAATAACGAGGTGCGGGACCCAGCAGGTGCGGCCCACCGCCGTAATTGTGCGCAAATAACTCGACAGTCCCTCTTATCGGGCAGAGCCTTTACATCTTGTCCGACGATAGCGCACTTTTTTCGTGTCCCCGCCACGAGTCGTTTAAGCTTTAAACGATCGAGTAAGGAGCGAGAAAGAGGGGCCGGGGCGATTTCCCGACCAGTGGCATCTACTTCGGCCTCTTAATTTATTACTCGCCTCAGTGACACGCACTATGTCCTCCAGTATTTGGCCATCAGACACCGAATGTTTTGTTTCCTGCTCGATCTGAGCATCGTCACATTCCCCTGAAAGTCATTGATTCCGATCAAGCGGCGTGTCAGTGTCTTGCTTGCCCATCCAGCCCCCCTCCACCCTATACTTTTATACGATACGGAATTCCGAGATCACTTCAATAAAACGTTTAAATTACCAGCTGAGCTGTTAAACCAGCAGCTTTTGAAAGCCAGCTCGGTATATCTTCACCTTTCCCCCCCCCCTCTCTCCCTCTCTCTCATTCTTATTCTCCTTCTCTCTCTCTCTCTCTCTCTCTCTCTCTCTCTCTCTCTCTCGTGCCTCGCTCGGCTTACTACAAACGTGCTTTTCGTTTGTTCCGCAATCGAGGATCACATCTCACAGTAACTTATTATTACATGTAATTAAGCCGAGTGTGATTTTTAATAAAATCGCGAGCGCAATCGTTTCAGCATTATTATTGTGCTAATATTACAAAACAATGTTTTTCTTACAACAAGGATTTTCAATATGCGCGCTTATGCTCCCTACTGCTGCCGCACACTTAAATACTTACTTTTTATAGAAGAATTTTTTTTTATCTATTCGCCGGATGTACTTTTATGCACTCGTGTGCATGCGAAGTGAGCGCGTGCTCGCGCGCTCTCGGTCGCATTTAATGTGGACTTTCAAGTGGAAAGGTGTATTTTTCGAACATAAGGAATGATGACAATCGTATTGGACACATTAAAATAACACGGCATTATTAATCTTACGGTGCAATAAATATTTATAATTTCGTAAATATCATTGCTGATATTCATAAGTGTATCGACTATTTTTGTGGGCAGGCATTTTGCGAAATAGCAGCCGCAATCTTAATAAATCCCTGTCGCGAAAAGAGTTCGATATTGCGCACGAGAGTAGAATAGAGTGGCGCTGCTCGGTATAATCATCGGTCAAGGCCTGCTCGAAAAAGTCGTGAACTGAAAAACGTAGAACGAACGAAAAGCAACTCCGCAGCGAGTGCAAGAGGATACATAAGGTCGGGGAGAGCGTGAGTTGGGTGGCGGCGATCGGCGAGGGGCGCCGGGTATACGGAGGTAAGGCCGAAGAAGAAAGAAGAAAAGGAGGAAAAAGGAATCGCAGACCCGGATGACATACGGGTCTGACGCAGCGTGACGCCGCGAACGTAGCCGTCATTCTTCCAGGCGCATCGCATAAGATGTAAACCAGCCCCCAAACGAACCGCCGCCGACGCCGCCGCGAATAAATATTTGAATTACAATCCGAGCCGCTCGTAAAAACGTCGTCACTCGTAACGGACGATACAGCTCGCGGCCCACGATGGCCCCCGCATAACCCACACGAGCAACGACCTCCAGCTTTCGAGATATAGTATGGCCGGGGCATTTCTAAGAATCTTCTAGGATTTTCTCTCCAACGTGTCACTGGATCGCGAGGTGTCGGCTCCAAATATCGAGCGATTTTGCGCGCAGCTGTAATGAACGGGAAATGAAGGGGAGCGGGAAATTTGCAGAGAACGAGTGGGCGTGGGGTGGGTGTGGGGTCGGCGGGGTAAGAGGGGTGTAAGCCGGGCATCATCCCAGCGGGGAATGTGGAGGATGTGGAGAACTTATTGGCAGAAGTGGAGTGGGTCGGGACGGGCGAGGGGGTTGAGTCGATCACCTCGGGGTACCTAACAAATCGTAGCGTTTCCATGGCAGCCGGGCAGATTACGCGGTGGTCGAGCATTCTTGGAACAATTTGTTAATGGTGCTCAGGCGCCAGTAAATAAAGCCGCGCGGAATGCAAAGAGGCAGACGCGGCCGTGTCACTCCGCGCGACTCGCGCCGCGGAGAAAGTGAGACATCGTAAATCCCTGGCCCGAGGCCTCTTTATGGTGCCCGGAGCTTGATGCACGAGCCGCACTTCTCCACTTTATTAGCGGGCCTGACCCCTCCGAACGCACGGTTTCGCCAACTCCCGGCCCGACGCCTCTACCTGCGCGCTGCGCCGAGTATCCTTTTACCGGTGCCGCCGCCACGCGCGATCGCCTTTATCGTCGAGTATCCCTTTTCAAGGGAATACTCTCTCTCCCACTCTCTCTCTCTCTCTCTCTCTCTCTCTCTCTCTCTCTCTCTCTCTCTCTCTCTCTCTCTCTCTCTCTCCCTCTCTCTCTCTCTCT
>JAPYYT010002168.1:0-20051 GCA_030522565.1 Ceratosolen corneri | reverse complement strand
TCTACTGATTTGATGTGCATAGAATATTACTTCCTTGAGAAAAGGGTAGGGAGGCAAGGTCAAGACGGTGGGGAAGGGGCTGCGCTGCGAGTGTGCATGTGGTCGCGATATACAATTACGCGAACGCGAGACATAGGATCTTTTCGGGGGGGGCCACGACCGGGGGGGTCGTGTCGGTACAAATTCAAACGCAAACAAGAATCTACATGGATAGAGTTACATTGGCGTAAAAAAACATGGCAATCATTGAATACGAGATAGTTAAAACATAATAATCACAAATAATATACATAATATAATAAACAGATAGTGTAGCTAAAATGACATATACAAGATAAAAATGGTATTATATCGTGACGAGTGGGGATTATATAAAAATCCCAAACAGTAATATAATGTAAATCCAACAAAATGGAATAGTTTTTATTGTGATCGGTAGCGCACGACTTGTCGTTTCATCGAGGCAAAAAATGTCGATAAAGTCGTTTAAATTCTTGTAATTCTTTAAAAAAAATAAGACATTAAACAGATTTAGTTCAGGCTATTTGCCTTTATAATATAGAGTACGAATGATACAGCCAGAAAGCACTAATTTCCAGCGGGAGAGATTTTTTTTAACTCTTTGACCAGAAATTGGAATGCGAGAAGCCGTTTTTTCCCGCTTATCCTCGTATTATTAATGATCGATAATTTTCATACGGAACATTTTCATTTATAAATATCAATGAAAAATGCGCAATAGGACAGATAAGGATACAGCTCTTATAATAATAACAATTTTGTCTTTGCCCTTGATATCTATGCACACAGAAGTCGGAATTGTAGCTTACTTGCAGATAATAAGTCTATCAATGTAGTACGCTTCCCCTCCTCTACACTTGGACACGCTCACTTACAACAATTATCATTCCTTGCAATAATGCTACATTTTGTTTAAATTTTTTCTTCCCTTTTCGCGGATGCCCTCACCACTCGAGGAGATACTTTTACCGTTGTAGACACTTTGATGAAATAATATCTGCAAACATATAACGAACAAAATACCTTCTTCCACTGCCTCATTCTAAACACTATCGATATTTCTCATTGGTAATGGATTCTTTTATTATTATTGCGAAATGGAAGGGTATATAAGATTAACGATTCCATAAAAATTTCAGCCTCCTTTAGTCAAGCTAATTGCTGTCCGGATAAAATAATATTTTGTAGCTCCGCAGCATAAATAATAGTAATGCAATTCTTTCTTTTTTCCTTCAAGAAAAATAATAAACGAGATTCTTACTTATCGAGTTTCTTCTAAGAGTTCAATTTCACAGACGATATGTTAATCAGTTATACTTTCTATTGCCGTAAAAAGTTTGCTGCTCAATTTTTTATGCATGCCCCCCCCGGAAGAAAAGAAAAGGAAACAATGAGTTAGTTTTATTCGTATAGCATTATGAGTTAATACGCGTTCATTTTTTATTTACCGCTCCGAAATAGAATTGATTTATCGTGGTGATGTGTTGGTAGCCGAGTATCTTACAAACCTTTGGGTGAGCCGCTCGAATGACAAAATGTCTTCGCGAAGCTACGCCAATACATTTTAATCGCCAATGGACATTGATGATTCAACGCGAGTGAAAATTAATTAATGCAGATTGCACGTGGAATTATTATAACGACGGCTTTAAATTAGCCACTGGACTATTTGATTTTTTAATGCCACCGGTCGCATCAATATACTTACGAAGAAGAGAAGGAAATAAGAAAAAAAAAAAATTCATATATACAGAATAATAGCCTTGAGTGTAAGACATAATAAACACAACTATTACGTATTTTCTAGATACGCAGTACATGTATATAGTCACTAAAAACTAAATATATAACGACGATAAGTGCCATTTATGTCGGAGCAAGAGGCATTACATGCAAAGCCATAGAATTAAAGAGAGAGAGAGAGAGAGAAAAAAGAAGGGAGAGAAAAAGTTGAGCGCTAAGTAATAGCTTCGAATCAGCCAAGAATGATAGACATTTCTTCGAAAGCACCAATAATGAAAAGTCGCTACGTCTTTGCCTTTTATTCGTGGATGCTCGTTGTTTCTCTATTATCTCCAAGAGGTATCTACACTTATTGAGGATATCTTTCCTGAAATCACGAAATATAATCGTCGCTTAACGAGAGAGTTGTTTGCGGTCATACGAAAGGGAGACTTTTGCGACGCAGATGCTTGAACGGAACTGACTTTTTAAAGTCAACGAATCAATGCATTTTTTTTTCTTCAGCCATAAAATGTACAAAGTATAAAATGTATAAAAATTTTCATACTTTGTTTCATTCGACGATCATTTTTTTTTTTGTCAAGAGGAGTTAATTTTGATTTCTAACGATGAAATGAACCGGGCGATTTGCCACAGCACTTTTCAAATAAAATCTATTTATTCGTTTAATACAAGTGTGCAATTGAGCACAATATATTGCGATATATATATATACACGCAATTGCCGATAATTAATGGCCGATCAGTATTGAATAAAAATAATTAATATAAAATATTTCTGGCCATTAGATACTTTAGCGAGAACGGATTAAAGGCCAAAAATATCCTTGCTCGACGGGTTGGTCTAATTAACGATTATAACTCCGTTTGCGGCTCTAATTATTTTGTTTGATAAATATCACTTTAGTATGTGAAAAAGCGTCATTGAAAATTAGATGAAATCGTAAATGTGCATATAAAATTTTACTTCCGACGATGAGTCGCAATTGCAAATTAAAGCAATTCCATCGGCTAAATTGCAAATTAACGAAATTAGCCGTAATCTTTAAACTAATTGAGCAATAATTATTGAGCGATATTAATGCAATAATCTACGATAACAATGCACAACGCTCACTTTTAAATAACAAATTATTTTCTCTCGCAATATCATTCGCTCAATGTATATATATGAAATCCTTGAAATTAGATAAATATGTGGAAAATTATTTTAAAAACGAAGCACGATTTTTTGAGGTTTGTAATTGAGCGAGATTCCGAAAATAACTGTAAAACTTAATGGAAATGTAGATAAGACTCTCATTTTACGTGAATAAATAAGTAAGAAAAGAATGGCTATCGAAATATTGCTTCTTCGAACGTTAATGCACGAGGATATTAAAGTTAATAGAGTGCAGATTATTAAGCAAAGGGAATATCCGAATTCAGGAAAAGTTGCAAGAGAGTTGTTAGATTATATCATTTTTAATAAAATAATGACGTAGAGTGAGCTGGAAATCGAATTCATATGCAATCGGATGTATTAGGACGTACAATGTCTACGATGTGAAATTGATGTGAAGCAGTAAATTGTCGGTAAAGAAATTTAGTATTTACTCGTGGCCGATACGTTTGATTTTCAGATAATAACTATTTCTGAATTAAGTACAATCTCGGAAGGGAATTCAATTATAAACGAGATCGGTATGAGAATCCACTATTAATGAAATACCGTTTTAAAAATTGTTAACTTTGAAATCTCAATCAAAAGTTATTAAGTTAATGATACATTCTGTGACGGTACGCCAATAAAGACAGAGTAATAACAAAACACGCGCAATCATTAAAATTATGGAACTTTATGAAAGCAATTAAATTATTTGCTGTCAAATGGAACGGTTACTTGAAAGGAGAAAAAAGTGGGGGGAGGGAGGGAAGTCTTTTCTAGTACATTAAATTCATCGTTACACGAGATACTCACCAACAAACTGTGTAGTAGAAAAAATTTAAATTTGAATTGGAAGCAACAGCACTGGAACACGGTATAACCGAAAGAAAATAACTGCTTGTTCGTTACAATTGCTAATTGTATTTGATAATGCGAGTGTCATAATGAGCGTAGAAAAGTATATTCATTCTAGGAAACTACGGAGTGGTGAATAGTTAATTTTTTTCAGATAATTATAGGCTAATTTTTGTTTTAACTTATAAAATTGATTTTACTTGCTTATAAAATTGCTATCTATGCATTTCAATATTAATGTTTGTATTTGATATGTTATTTATCGATTTTTTTTTTTTGTCTTTTCATAAATTTGAGTTCGTTATTTATTACATTCGATATAGATTAATTGTGACGTTTGTTTGAAGGTTTCAAAGATGATTCATAATTTAGAGAATCAAGGGGACTATGGCAAATGATAAAACCATTCTCCAAAACTGTACAAGAAATATTTTTAGAACTGGATAGTTTAATAAAATTAAATATTTTATTTATTATATTTGCCTAATAGTATGAGCGTAAATTTTTGTTGCGATATATATATAAAAGTAAATGCATTATTCACGTTATTTAATGCAGAAAATTGATTTATTCAAGAAATCATTTATCGATCCTCGTGTATTAATTTCCTTATTATGGAAAGGAAAAATCTAGAAATTCAGTTTCTCATTCAATATTAAACCAAGATCAAGCACTTGTACATCGAGGCTCTAAGCCTGCAAATATTTCAAACTTCATTTCACTGTAATTTCATCAATATAATAATAATACAATAATTATAACGTACAATAACCGAAAACGAATAAAAAATAGGCGATGAAATTGTTTTATTGAAATATATCTACAGAGTTTCTCTAAACAATCTCGGAATGAAAGTTTTACGCATGTATCTTATAAAAGAATCGCGAATCTTTTCAATGTTTATACTGCAACCGAGATATCGAATTATAAAAATCCTGGTAGATTTCTCCTACGGTACTTGCCTTGCCCCATTTTATGTTTTATACATACACACACACATATATATATATATATATAATTATAGTCTACATACATAAATGGATTTTTAAGTAAATGTTCATATTTAAATAGCCGAGAAAAAAAAAAAAAGACGTAATTATAAAATATCCTTGCCAATTTGTAAGAGATTGATTGGATTTGTGGAGGCAGCTAATGGCGAGCAATTAGATAATTTATGAAAACAACATATGAAATCAATGGGAGTACACGGCTTTCCACAATAATACACACCCGTACATTGTATGCTCATAAATGTGATTTATTAACGATAATGTTCGCTCATTAGAAGCCATCTCAACGGCAGAGCAGCATTAGTCATAATATTTCCATAAAGAAAAAAATCTCATCGTTCTGCAACTTGGCAACGGGCTTACACGTCTCGCACGTAAAAAACGGAAAAATTGGCTAATCCAACTAGAGAAAGGCAGCAAACAAAAAGCAGCGTGGGGGGAGTGAGGGGTGGGGATGGGAGCGGGGGGTGGGGATGGGATGGGATGGCATACGAGATGGTAATTTAATTTGGTTCCGGCGAGTCTTATTCAGAGTTAGTATCCTTGAATAAGCATCTACGAAAATCCCTGGCTCCGACGATGATGATGATGATGATGAGTGACAGTTTTGGCGGTGACTCATGACTCATACACGACCAGACGCGAAAGTCTTTCTCGGCACTGCATCACGACAATTCGTGACGCCTACGCGAGCGAATATTCAACGTGCGGATCCACTTTCACCGCTACGTGACTCGCGTTGTGTTGCGGCTTTATTGTGCGTCCGGGCAACCCGAGGAGGTCACAAAGAGAGATCAAGAAGAGGGGAAAAAAGCAGCAACTCGTTACCCGTTCGGTCAGCGTCGCCTTTCTACCACGAGTTGCGCGAATTAGTTCTCAAGTATCTTTTCGTTAATAATTCCACAATCATATGGTATAATGTATTGCTGCTTAAATGTCACGCTGCCATATTCTCGGCTCTCGAGCTCTCATTCGGCCAGCGTTAGTCACCAAATTTCTTTTTCATGTCCGTATTACTATGGACAGTCGGGGCCTTATAAATTATTGGCATCCTAAGGTTAGATAATATTTGTAGTTACAAGCGATTCGGCATTCACATTGTGAATTCAGAATTGTATTCGATGTGTAACGATAGACAGCGTGGGCGAATATTTTTTGGGAATAGAAATCGACGATCGGCAGGTAAGTAAATGTATAGCTTGTACTGATTTCTCTCAATAATACGCCAATTGTCCGAGTCGTAATAGGAATAAAATAATATGTAAATTTCTCGTGCCAATTGAGCATCGTCAAGCGATCAATAATTCATTCATCTCAAGTATTGGAAATGAGTAATAGATAGATAAATTGCAATAGATGATGAAGAAAGGCGGGATGAAATGTTAAAGGCTATAAAAGTAAAAAAATCTTACGAATCAGCCGACGATAATGTAATAAACGTTGTTGTCCCAAGAGGAGGACGAAAATTTTCAACGACTTGGAAAACGTAGAATCCAAGTCTGCCAATATTAGTACAAGACATTCCATTAGAAATGAGAATCGCAAAAACCTTAAGCTAAAAGCGTGTAATTATTTCGGCATCTGATTCCTGCATTATCCGCTTGTGACTTTGGATTCACCGAAAAAAGCAAGTAAAACGGTGGCGGCTGCCGGGATTACAGTTGTCGGCGCCCGAGACAAAAAAGGGAATCGTCCCCTCGCACGTTCGAGCATCCGCGCGAGTGGCGACGTGACGGGGCCCCATGACGCAAGACCAGTGGAATAAATAAATAAGTTCCCGGCCGATCTTAAATAATGCCGAGGCGCATATCCTCGTATGGGTAGGATCGCGCGAGCCATCGCTCACTCAACAAATTAGCATCGAGCCGGATCCGCAGCATCTGCAGCTCCCCCCTAATTGATCGACGTATCGTTGGCTCGCAGTTGTGGTGCTTCGTCAATACGACGAGAATAGACGAGGGAGCGTGGGTAAGCCTCGCGAGGTTCGCCGCTCCAGCCGATCGTCACTTTCATCCACATTTCCCGCATCTGCATTCGGCCATTACATCGCCTGCATTTCACTCCCTCCTCCTTAGCCGGCCCCGACCCTGGCATTTCGGCATTTTTTCCCGCGATGCCGGGAATCCGCCGGCTTTTTTGGAAGTGGGAGGCTGCTTGGACTTGGGCTTGCTTTACGATCCTTCCAGTTTGCGCTTTTATTAAAGCACCGCGACATTTGCTCGCATTCCCAAATCAGGCTTTATGGCTCATTGTATTTCCAATGTACGGATGCTGTGGGAGGGAGGGAGGGCCGTAGCTTTGTTTTGTAGTATATTATGCCGAGTGTGTGCGAATGGTCGAGATGGCGTTTGATTGGGCTCGCGGAGTAACGGTGAAAAGACTTTTTCGCCTCCTTGTTCAAGTCTAAGCATGAGCAATGGGTGTCGAATAAGGCTTAAATATGATAAACAAGCGATTGTGCGAGGTTGCGTAATTGTGTACCGAGAATCTCTGATCTTTGTGCCTGATTTGAATTCTGGTGCTTAACTATTGAGAGAGTATTTTCATTTGTAGTAAGCACGGAGGGGGGAGGGGGAGAAACGTGTAAGTAGGCTACGGCTTCACTTCTTAACGAATTTTTGCATTAATTTGTGCGATGAAATGCCACCTATATATATATTATTACAAGTAAGTACGAGAATTAATACATCAATAGTTTAAATTAATTCGATAAAAATCCGAGTGTATGATAAGTTGAGCGAATTTGATTAATGACAGAGTAATTGCCCTTCGAACGCTCGGCATATTATAGTTTAACATGTAAAAGAATAGTTGGATGCTCGTACTCAGTATTAAGGTTATAATTCACAAGAATGTGCGGCTGTTAATAAATGGGTGGCGATGTCGTTTGATGGGCCTTGAGAGGGAATTCACCTACTCAGTCCTAAAATTGAAATCGAAAGTGCGCTGAAGAAATAGCGAAATCCTCCTCGCACATACCAAACTCTCCCGGAAGAAGCTGCTGCTCCATTATTCGGGTGGGCTTGGAAGCTCGAGGCCACGTTTTTTTTCCCCCCATCTCTCGCTCTATATGGTAATTAGGCGAATGATTGTTGCGTGCTCGCCGGGCGCGGAGGGGCACGCACGGGAAGTTAATGTGGCGCGACGGGCGGGCGACGAGAGGGGCGAGAGAGGAGGGGAGGGAGGACGAGAGGGGAAAGGGAGGGGAGTCGGCAAGTGAGGCGCGACGAGGCGGCCTATGATTCCAGGGCCGAGAGTAGCTTGCGCAGTGAGACTTGGAGGCGCGATCTCAAGCTTCTGGGGCTCTGTTTTCTAGGGCAAAAATCGGCTCGCCGGGGAATGCCGCGAAATTAACCTGGATATGCGGCTATGGAGCGCCGAGATATTTATCGAGAGAGAGAGATAGCACTTAATATGCATTAGCCGCGATTAGGGATTTACGTGATTTCGAGGTGATGTATACATTCGGCGGACGGCTCTGGGTTTTTGCCGCGGAGCAAGTGCTCGTGTGGCCGGTGGGGAATATGTGGGAGGGGAATACGGGGAGGGACAATGACTGTAGCTAGTACATTGAATATTCGGTGTAATGCATTGTTCCCCTATTATTTATGAGATCCGATGCTTTTCATTGCGGGGACGTGCCGTGGATGCCGGCTTATCAAGCGTGTCTTGTCTAATGAGCGGCGAGCCATTAATCTTGGCATAAAGTTCCAAATCAAAGATCTGGAGGACTAAATGGATGTGATTTAGAGTGAGGCTGGCTGGCATAATGCTATTAATAAATTAACTGTAAAGTATAGTGTGATTGGTTATTTTCTTAATGAAAATTTGACTTGCCGGGCATGTTTATTGTGTCTCGCGAACATCGAGTGAGATTTAGATAAATTGATATTGGTGCGTCGAGGCAATAGCTTGGTGGTTATTATTGTTATTATGTTGAAATGGAAATTATTTTTCGATAAAATTTGCTCTTCATTTACCTTGCTAGGCAAAGCCTGTTATTATTTTTAGTACGAAGCTCTGTGATTTTTCAAATAGCACCCAACTCCTTAATTCTTACTTTTCGTTTCGTCTGTCTCTTTACTGCGCAAGAGATGCATTTTACTTTTATCCTCAACGTCGTTATTAGTGTCGTAGATCACGTCCTTAATAGCGCGTCCGCTTTTGCATTGATACTATATTTGAAAATCAGGCGCGCAATCGTAGAAGATACAATGTCCGTCCATCCATCCTCGCTAAATATCCATTAGCTTACTTAGGCGGAGCATTATTGGCTATCTGGCTCACCGGTGCATTCCACTTTATAAACACGTAATTGCTCATGACAATGATGAATTATCGACAGAAGCTTTGGAGGAGGCGCGAGCAGGAGGAGAAAAGAAAGTAAGGGACACGTGCGCGGAATAACATTGACGTAGTATAGGAGGGATAGAAGGATAGTGGCCGAGAGCACGGCCGTCCATCGCACCTGCGACGTCGACTATTATTGCACCGTGAAAAGCTATTAGCAGGAGCGTGCATTATGAGGCCATGAAATCTAATGAAACGTCGGATTGCGTTATAAAAGTGAAATAGAGTTGAGTTAAGGAGAGAGACGGGACTGGCCGTTGCCAGCATTAGAGCCCCGAGCGCGAGCTAATAAATGCTTAATACAAGGTGACGGGCAAACAACCGATTTGATAACGCAATTCAACTTTGTCGCATCTTTATCCAATTAGGGAGGTGAAAAAGTTTAATCGAGCGGCCGCGGAGCTGAGAGACGTTCGCGTCGCATTTATATTGCGATTGGGTGGCGATTTGCTAGGCGCAAAATCAATTAGCCGCCACGAGAAATTCAAGCCAAGACAATGAATTATTCAAGGGGGACATGTCCCGAAAGAATTTGCACGATATGGCATTTTTAAGCGGAGTACGTAAGACGGCTGCGCGTTCATTAAATTTCTTTTTGCGCTCGACGAGACGAAATCATTCCCTCCTCCGCCTCTCCTCTGCGCTTCCCTTGTCATTTGACTCCTCGCCCGCTCTGCCTCCTCGCCTTATTGTTATTTCGCTTTTGCCACGTTTCTTTCACTTCTCAAATATGTATACGCGGGAAAGGAGATAAAATTCGCTTAGAGATTAGCAGTGGAGGGAGCGGAAAATTATATGGCTTTGGCGCATGAAACGCGCGAAATCTTGACGTGGCCTGGATACGTGGCGTTTATGTAGCGTTTATGTAGCGAATGCCATTGCGAGCAATTTAAAGTCGTTTGAAATTCATTGGCTAATTAAATTCGCTTCATATTTGATAAACTAATTCGCTAAATGATAATATTAATTTGAACCGAGAACATGTACTGTGCGTTTGTTTGCTCGTCAATTTTTATGTTTCTTGATCCCATTTATCTTTCTTATTATGCGCGTCTTTTGGAATTATATAAGCTCGTTGTGATTTGTAGAAATCATAATAAGCCGTGGAAATGTAATTGATAAGTGCGAGGTATTTTGCTCTTTTAGTCTCTCAGTACGGAGGAAGGGAAACTGGAAACTGGCATTAAGAAAGAATATCGTTAAGGCAATTGTATTTTTCTTCCTTCTTTCTTTGTAAGCTTATGACGGGTTAATATTATTAAAGGCTTCATTAATGCCAATGAAATTGGTGTTTTATGCTGATGTCTCAGTGCCAATATTAAGAATGGGAGAAAAGTATCGCATCAATATTTCTCAAAACGTGCATGTTTTTAAATTTTTAAAATTCCTAAATACAGCCGGACTTTCCACTCGGCCTTTCATGCATTTCCCAATAAATTTATAATCCAAACAAATTCCGTATCCTCATTCAAATACCTACGCGAGACTTCACGTATCCGTGTAACCTTGAAACGTACACTCGCAGCGCTTAAGATCGAAATAACAAAGCAGCGCTTGAATCCGTGGATTTAACAGTACATTGTTTAACCTCAAATCGCATCGTTAATGCAGCGATTAATATTAAACGTCAGTGCAGTCGAAATGAAAGATAATGATAATATAGATAGGCTTCTTAAACATTGTCGACGCGAAATAAAAGGCTGATGCTATCGAGTGTCTCGAAATATAATCTTCGTCACGTTGGGAACGCACTTACAAACAGTTGCCTTTAATATTTATCAATACAATGATACTTCAAAAGCAATCACGAGACAGACAAATAAACGACTCATGACAGACGTTTAATTCTCGTATTACGCCGTGTAATGCCTTCGATTTAGATATCGAGCAGCCCCTTTACACGACCAACCCGGACGCTTTCCAATCCTCGACTCCGCATCCGCAATCTATCGGCCATGCGCACGCCATCCTCAACAAATAAGTCGGCATGCTCACATAAAGTGAGTTAATCATCATCATCATCATCATCATCCTCCTCCTCCTCCTCCACCTCCACCTCCTCATCCTCGTCATGATCCTTTTCGGCCTGTATAATTAAGCCGCTCATTGATCGCTCGTTATTCCGTCGATGTGCGTGCGCCGCTTTTAATCGGCGGCTCCTCGATTCGGAAAATTCTTGCCTCAGAGTCGGTAACATAACTAGCGACGAGATGTTTCAAGAGGATTGGAGAATGCTGATACGTGAAAGCGATTTTCTGTTCGGAAATGCCATCAATGCCCTGATATGCGTAATTCGCGATAATTTAACATCGCAATATGCTCACGCTTATATATTTATATACATACATATATATATATATATATATATATATATATATATGTGACGGGGGCATTTTCGTTCAACTTCCAATGTTCTTTTTCATTTACTTTTTCAGGCCTCGGCCTACCAAAGGACATCTTGAGCAATATTTATATCAATATTTCTTTAGGATTTTATTTTCCATTGCTCGGTTATAAAGTTCATTCGTCAAAGCATTATGGGTTGCGGACAAAATTTCTATAAATTCCCAACTACTAAACACATCAATTGTGTTATATATTGAAAATCAACGGGTATGAGCATTTTTAACATAGAGTTAATGAAATTTTATTTGATTAACAATACGCAATATATCTGATCAATGTTATATAATTTGTATTATTATATTTGTTGATAGCTTATTAGTATTATTGTTACTAATGATTTATCAAGCAATAGTTTGTCGATAGAATATTCACGCGATTTACATAATTAAATGTTTCCTACTTAATGGGTAATTTTTGACGAGTATTTCAACGAAATAAAATTAAAATCGCGCATAGAGATTGGACATAGAGTAAAAGCTCTTAAATTCAATGAACCAACTTAATTTTTGCTATATTAAAGGTAATTGATTTCCTCCCGTTCTAATCCCATCAAGAGTTTATTAAGTGAAACCAGCTAATTTATCTACCAGATTTATTTTATAAATCTAGTATTAGTACATGGGGAGTGGAACTTGGTGAGGATTTGCAAATTGTATTTTGCATATGATGTTTATTATCTTATCGCCACACATAACAATGCGACAACCAGCTGAAAGGACGAGAAAACAAAGGATTTTTGTTTCTTTCGGCTGCCCCTCTACAAACAAAACACATATCTTGGCAAGTGAAACTTAAAAATCAGTGTTTTTAGGTTACGTGTACGGGCACGACAATTGCAAGAGAAATATTGAGATTACCATTCTGCCACGTTTGACATGCCACGTTATGTAAATAACAAATGAAGTATCGACACTTGACCAATAGAAACGGTTAGAAAATTTAGCAACAGATGAAAATTATTATTAGAGGACTTGTATAAACTTAATTGAGTAATGATTAAGAGTCAAATTAATTACTCAGACTAACTATGTTCCGAATGATTAACAAGAGCCTCGAATTTAAATTGAAAGTCTCATTTTCAAATACTTGATTCTTTCATGGCTTTGATGAAACGTACGTTGTTGGGTAGAAATCACGTACATATGTATATATATTACGACATTTAAGCGTCATTAATCATGAAAAAAGCATCATTGTCGAGGTAACTGGAACGCGTTGTGTCGCCGTTAACGGAACTCACCCAGAATGCAATATTTCATAATCATCCCTGGCAAGTTATTCCACGCCAGAGTTTGCAAAATCAGCGAGAGTTTACGATGCCGTAGCCTAGAAGCGACCTTCCGTCATGTTGTAACTTTCAAAAAATGTCGGGCGCAACGTGCGGGCAATCTGTAAATAAAACGGCCGCTCCTTCGTGCGCAACATCGCCGGTCCCAAAAACATATAAGGGAGAACACAAGAAGGGAAAAAGAGCGAGGAATCGCGAGCCCGATGAAGCAGCGAGTGGAATCGGCAAGTCCGGAGGCGCGATCCGGACCTCCTCCTCCTCCTTATTTTACGGCCGAGTGCACCGGGAGGCAGCGAGCGAAGGCTCGAAAAAGCTTGGCTACGCCCACTCCTTCCGAAAATCGAGTCTGCGTTTTTGCCGTCGCTCGAGTAGCTCTCCTAGAGGGCGCAAGGGTGGGTGGGGGGGTGGAGACAAAGGAGTCCAGGTAGAGTGCGGGGCGACCTCTTCTCGCGGCACTGAAATCCTCTGGCTGAGCTGCACTTTTTTCGAGCCACGCGTGACCTCGCCGCGGCCTCTTCTGTATGCGCTTTCGCCGACTCGGTAGTAATGATAGGGTCCGCTCTTTTTCTCCTCGGGGCTTTTCTCTCTCTCTCTCTCTCTCTCTCTCTCTCTCTCTCTCTCTCTGACAACTCTCCGCCAACGATATTGATTATATTTCCATGCTAATTAGTTGTTTGTGTTGGGAGCAATCTGGGACTTTTACGGTTATTGGGAGAAACCTTACTAGATCAAGCGCTTCATCAGTGAAATGTGATTCCTCGGCTCTGACGGCTAATGCAGGATAATTGGAGAAACTTTGTAAATTCGTTTTATACAGTTGTGTATAAAGTACCTTTCCGCCGTTAATTGACAAAAATAGTACGAATGTATAATATGAGGCATTAGCCATCCAGACGAAACAGGAAAGCTACACGCACACGTGCCATTGCACTCGCCGGGGCGCGTGTGTGCGTGTGTTTGGGTGCTTTTGGATGAATTGCGTAAATTTCGCGATTATCGGGGGAAAGGAAAAATTATTGCTCCGACATCTTATTGCCCGAAATATTAGGGTGCTCTGATAGATTTATGATAATAAATTTTAATAATAAAATTTGCAAGTAACTCGATTCTCAAGCATATTAATCTTTTGCGGGTACCAATATGGTGATAAACTTTTCTGTTCGAATAAACCCGCTTCTCTTTCAAATATAAAACTTAAAGATCCATATAAACATACCTCTAATTAATTATCAAATTTATAATCAAAGGGATCTGTAAAAGTTTATATTTTTTATTGCATATTGTAAAATCGGAACTCATTACGCGACTGAAAAGTGTTCAAAATTTCAGTACTTTCAAAGAACTGCTCGTAGACGCACAAAATCGGATGTGGTCATAAGAAAAATTTATACATATTGTTTTTAAATTTAATCGTGCAATCTATGGACATTCGTTGTAAATTGATACACGTAGACTTGATGATATGAGCTATCGTACATTTGATTTATTTAAAGAAAAAAAACTTACTTTACCAATATTATACAAAATAAAAGGATTGCAATAACAAATCAATATACAAATGAATGAGTAAATTCTGTTGGAGTAACGTGCTTCGCTACATTTAGTTTGATAATCTCAAATGATAAATCTATTTGAGAAATTCTGATTGGTGGCATACAAAATTTGTATGCATAACCCGTTACCAAAACGTTTCACGTAAGCATTCGAAATTCCAAAAGACCTCCCAATCATATTGAGTTCAGGCCGTACAAACACGTCGTTTCTTTACAAAAAGAAAAGGAAAAGAAAAAAAAAAAGAAAAAAAGAATCTGTTTGTTCGCAATCAACATCACTTAAATATCTATAAACATAATGTACAAAGCTCAGATACAAAGAAACAGAGTTAAAAGTAAGGTCGTGTAATGAACGGGAGACAGGCCATATAAATCGGCTTTCGACTCCTCCAACCAAGTACTTTGCCGCGAATTTCTAGCTCGAAAGAAAGAGGACGGCGCATAGGTGTGATTATAAACACAAAGAACAATATGACAAGTGTACAGAGAGAGACAAAGCAGTAATATGATATTTTGCGTGCGTGTGTGTGTTTGTCAAACACACACACACACACACCACTCCAAATATCAAACTACTTTCTACGCTGTATCCCTCCCCCCCCTCCTTTACGATCGTGATTATCAAGATTATCATAATCATCTCTACCTTCACACAGATGCCTGTACCGTTACGTTTTATACACATAAGAGCGCACACACCTGCGAGGCGAAACTTGACAGTATATTTGATGTTTATACACGGTAATTTCCAACTTAAATTGCACTATCACAAGAATGTTGACTGTAAAATATTTTTAATGGAGTCCCTGCATATTTAAAAACTTAAAGCATACCACACGCCTCTTCTTCTTCTTCCCAAGCATACAATTAAATATCTCGCCTTTTTTTTTTCTTTCCCCGTCTCTTAATTTTCTCGCTCTAATATGCCCCGCAAACTTTAGGACTAAGCGTACGAAAGCTGCATCGGGACGGCAATTGAAATTAATTTCAAATAACCTGCGAGCATCCCTCTCTCTCTCAGCGTAATTGATTAAAGAGCTTTGGAGATTTGCACCGGAAATGCCCACGCAATGCCCCTCAGCGTGCCAGTGGACCATTGGCCCGAAGCAGCCTTACGTAATCCCTCGAAATTCCATCCTGCAAATGGTCAAACACCCCCACCACGAGCTTCGCCACCGTCTCACCGACCCGCCAAGCCTGTGTGCGTGACCACACGAGGAGAGTCCCGAAGAGATTCGCGAGTCCCCGAAGGTTACTACTACACACTCATTCGATGGACTCGTGGACTCGATGGCCGATTAGCATATAGGCACACTGACACACTAACAGCCCACCTCGGCCGAGCATTCATCGGCATTTTTCAAATCGCCCAGCCGCGCGATCCTTTATACGCGCGATGCCTCTCTTCTCAATTGAGATGTTCGACTTTTTCCTCGCCTACTTATTATTGCCGCGCGACGATCGACTTTGGCTTCCCGCAGCCTCTTTTCCCATTGTCCTTCCGAATTTCACGATATAGTTTCTCGCGCCTCCCGTTGCGCGCTTGGAGAGGAGGGCGATTAGAGCCATTACCGAGATCATTAATTGGACTCCGAGTCTTTTAATGTCGAGAATTTATGTTCTCGGCGAGGCTTATCTCGACCTGGGAGGACGGAGGCGGCTTTCCTCGCTAACGAGGCGCGAATGTGAAAATTGAAATGATTGGCGGCTTGGCCTTTCGCTTATTAAGGCTTGAATTTGCAATTGATTGTACATTTTGCGTCGACTCCCATTCGAACTAATTGGTTGTTTGGCATTTTCATGGGGACTTGGAGCGCATGGTTTGGTCCATTTTTCAACGACAAAAAACAACAAAAGAAAGAAAAAAAGAACAAGAAAAAGAGGTTATGAAATTCAATTTGGACTCGAGTCAATGGGACGTGCATTTTAATGTATATAACATCTCTGTAAATTGCCTTCTTATGCATTCAATATTAAATGACATTACGAGAGATCGGAGAGCATGAAAACCGAATGAAATCTTAAGTTGCCTCTAATGAGGCGGCTCTCACTATTTCAATACTATTCTTTAAATTGCTAGAAAAATAATACAATTTTGACAATCGATATGCTAGCTATGTATCGTCGTCATATTAATAAAGAATGAAGGAGTTTTCCGACGCGTTCCGACCCGTCAAGATGTCCAATTATTACGACAACAATGGGTGAATATAATGGCCCAATTGCAATAACAATCCACAATTATGGTATTTTAATGTGAAATCAGTTTAATGTAAGCTCTGCAATCTAATCATCCGCCAATGAATGCTCGTACGATGTATTAGGAACGAAGAGAGCCAATCGCTCGTAATTGACTTTAGTAAATAATGACCCGGCCAAAGAGAAAAAGACAAGATTACCAGATACGGAAGGCAAAAATGTGTATTCGAGCTTTGGCTAAGTAAATGCCAAACACCAGCCATCTCTTTATAATATGATATCTAACATTAATTATGTCTTTCACATTTTAACGGCTTATTCTGTTGCATTGTCTTTTATGAGCGAGAATTTGTAAATGAGACTCGTGTTTGTAGAATATAAGCTGCGCTTTACGCGTAAAACGAGATTTTGTACAACGCATACATTACACTAACCGATACAACTATTATTAAACGAAAACAAAAAGACAAAACAAAAAAAAAAACAAATATTTACTGCAATCTGCCATTGTTTGTTAATGTTCTCTCTTTTCTTTTATAACAACTGGATGTATATGGATAATAAGATTTCCGTTGCTCTTAATACTTATGTAAATGCACACGCTCATCGGAATGTCGAAGCATAAAGTCATGAAAATGAACAGCCAAACAATAAAAGTCGAATAAACATTCGGGAATGCCAACTGAGCTAACCAATCCCAATTATCGGAAAAGTCCAGTTTTGCACACGAAGCATCTAAGCTCTTGAGCAACCTGAACATACCCAACCAATCACCACACGAGCACCTGGCGATTTACAGTTGCCGTATTTATTCAGGAATAAGAGGGCCGAGCTTATTGACATTCGCCAACGACTGCGCCGAGACACGCCAATACTTCCAGATGATTGAGCGATATCGTCTTCATTGACTTCCACCCGCTGCCCCATCGCCTCCCCCCCACCGCACCGCATATCCACCTCTCGCGCCCACCAGCCTCACCTTTACGTAACAATGACGCGACACGAGCGGATCTGGCCTCGCGATGCACGCGCCTCGTTGCGAAAGGGGCCGTCGTACCTCGGTTATTCCACCTCCTCCTCCTCCTCCTCCTCCTCCTTCTCCACCAACATTTTTCTCGCGGTCCCCGAGGCCGGGGAAAGCCTTTCGCTTTCACGCGGATGTCGGCCCGCGATGAATCACGCTGCTCTCCCCCCATTGACGCACGCGACTCGCCGTTGACGTTGGGTTTTCCACTGGTGGCGGGTGGGGAGGGGAGGGGTGGGGAGGGGTGGGGGGAGGTGACCCCTATAGGCAACGTGCGTCAGTCGGCTTTATGGTTGTGCGGAGGCGAGGCCGAGTTTCACCGGGGCACGAGAGATCGTGGGGCCGGGCGGATAGCGGATAGAGCCGCGGCGAGGGGATTATTAAACGGGGGCGGGGGGAGGGACAGGAGCTCGGGAGGAGGAGGAGAGTTTGGACGTTGCCAAAGACGAGGTGGAGCGTGAGTCATTAGGTGTGGAATTGGAGGGAAATTTATGATGCGCTCGGTGCAGGTTGCATGTAAAGTATGCATGTAACGTTGAGGTTGAATTACGCGTGGTTTGCGAATCCTGACCCGTCACGTTACGTGCGCTTGTTTATTCATTGTGAGCTTGAGGCGTCGTCGTCTAATTACGTAAGAGATCTTAGCCGCCGCCCTGTTGGCATTGAGATCGTTGATCATGGGCCCATTGGCCTAAGCCCTATCGATATTGAGAGGTGAAAGTTAGGTAGAATAGGGAGTAGGGCAGGCTTACCAGCACTTGGTACTTGGAGTTTAGGTGTCGATTGCATTTTGTTCATTTTGTTGAATTTGAAATATATTTAAGGAGTCGTTGTGAATTGGATAACTTGGAGGAGGTTTTTTGGCTGGTTATGAGCTACTTTTACAGCATTCCATATCGGCTTTTATGGACGAGAGTGCGAATGAATCCGAACGAGCCCATCAAATCGTCGTTTTAATCTGTTTTTGATTTTTTTTCAGTTCAAAGCGGATATGAGTTCGAGGCTCGATTCCCGAAAATATTCGGTGGACGTTTTGTATTTTTATGTGAATGTTACAAGATTTGGAAGCGCTTTAAGTGCACAATTAGCATAATTTAGAAATTAAAAATAATGCCTATTGGAGAAAGTGGAAAGAAATCGGAGGCACGATTATTTCAATATGAATGGTAGGGCCTTAGAGGAAAACTTTGGACTTTGTTCGTTTATTATGAAAAGGTAAGAAAAGTCTAAGCGCTCTGCATTCCCGAGATTTTCCCAGGTACAAAAGACTTTTATGCATATTATTAGATAGGACGTGTCACAGATCATGACAGATGCGTTAGCTTTGATAAGATGCACTCGCAAAGTATATAAGCTTAGATAATATCTTGCGCGTCATAAATCATAGATATTATTTTCACGTGTCGAGCGGTAAAAATTCAGGGAAAGCTTCGAGGAGCGCAATGTTAACGAAATGATATAGGCAGCCTAGCCACATCTCTTTTATATTCCTCCGCCTCGTTATTACCGACGTAAATATATCCCACCGGCATTTATATGTAATTTATGGCATTATCCCGTGAACTTTCAACCAATCAAACGTCGATAATACTGGATTTTCCGGAGGCAAACTACCTCAATACCTCATACTCGTACTCCTCCTCAGCAAGCCCTAATCTTAATCATATTACTCGGCTTTTCTCGCGAGCACTCCATTACAAAGTATTCTTCCTCCTTTTTCCACTTTTTTCCAATCCCTCCTCCGTGAAAAATACCACCGCGCAACGCAATATTTCAACAGCCCGCTAAAATTGCACATAATTATACAATTTATTTGTGCTGATCGACAGCGCAAAGTGGGTCGGCCACAACCATCACGCCCCCTCGTAATCCCAAAAGGCTCTGCCGTGCGCGCGCGCACCAAATGTCCACGGGAAAACCCCGTGGCTCCGAGTCGATGTTTGCGAAACAACTTGCCAATTCCACTATCCAGCGCTTGAAATCGAGCGGTGCGACAATCCCCCGCCCCCCCGTTGCATAGTCGCGTCGGCAATGTGGCAGGCCGAGCAGCAAGAAACAGCATCCACGAGGAGCACTGTACGTGGACCAAGTGGTGTGTGACACCTGAGGCCAACCTGTTGGCGCTCCCACTCACACATTAACTTTGACTTTTAACGCAATGGTCGTGCGGCGGTGAGAGAGGGGGTGGGAGTAGCGGACGGGGGGTTCTCGCGTTGGGGTGTGATTAATTGGCGCCGAGGACCGGCCGAGTGGAGAAAGCGGGCGATTGATAAGAGCGTGGGTGGGTTGATAGGGTCGGGGACGTTTTGCATATCGTCGGTGGCGCCGCAGGAGGAGAAGGTGAAATGGAAACGGCGCCCGAGATAAGCGGCGAGCGAGTTTGGCGCTCGTGCTCCGCTGGCAGCTGGAATCCATTCTCGATTACCAATTGGCGTTATAGACGAATACCCGGTTC
>JAPYYT010002167.1:0-20061 GCA_030522565.1 Ceratosolen corneri | reverse complement strand
CAAAACTTACGCGCCAACTTACCCAAGTGCAATTGCGAGGCAGGCAAAGCTAGTGGATCTTTCACAGGACATAAAGAAGAGCGCGCGATCGCCTCCCTCCACTTTCGAGGCTCGCCGCAAGCAAACGGAGACAAAGCCTCGGAAGAACAAAAGGAGGCCGCCGGACGAGCATCCTCGGGCTTATCACGCACGAGGCATTCGCGCCGCCTCCGCTCCCCACAACAACAACAACAACAGCGACAACAACAAAACCAACGAACAACAACGAACCAACGAACAACAACGACGAACTGCGCAACAACCGCGAGGAGTATGGCGCGTGGTCGACTCGCCCGGCTATCGAGTGCGCGGGCCGCGACACTGAATCGCTCCTCGCACTCCTCGAGGCGATGCCTCGCACGGACGAGCCCGGATGAAGATGGAGCCGCGCTCCGTCGCCATTGAAGTTCCGCCGCTGCCACTCGAGGTGGCCGCTGCACTACCGAGTCGCTCCCACAACGCGGCTGACTTATCGGCTGCTCGACCTACCGACTTCACTCCCTCCGCGCCATTTCTTTACCTGCGCGCGAGTCCGAGCTCGGGCGAACACTGCCACGGGACGCCAAGCTCCAACTGCGGAGAAAATTGACTTGGGAGGCTCTTTACGCAGCTGCGCTGCCCTCGCGACAATCGCTCGTGACTCGGTGGCGCTCGCTTTCCTCCACAAATCGCATCGGCCGACTGCTTGGAGGAAAAGCTCGAGCTCTGCGTGTGTGCCGCGCTTACGTAATCGCTCGCTAAACGATCCTCTCGTCACTCGAGGCCCGGTCGTGCCTGGGCGCACTTGGTCGCGCGGTGCAACGCTCCCCTCGGACAATCCTCGGACGCTGTTGGCTCGGCGGGCCGCGCGGCTCTGCACACGAGCGCACCCGAGCACGACGAACGTTTATCGTCGGGGCGCTTTGTGTGCCGACGCCGAGGTGCTCGAGGCCTCCCCGTCCAGCCTTCCCAATTCTAAGCGCCTCCTCGCATTCCCCTCGATTCTATAAAACCCAAGCTGTATTGTACTTGCTTGCCGCTTGCAGGCCCGAACGAACGTCCCTCGACTTTCTTACAGCGAGACCGAGATTTAATAGCTGTCTTTTAGCAACGGGGTCCGCAAAAAAGCGAAACTACAAGGAACCTCGTGCGATAATGCAGCGGTCGTTATTGTTGCTGTTGTTGCCATTCTAGCACTACAACTCCTACTATTAATGCTACTTTTGCGACTAGTGAGGCTACAACTATTGCCACCACCACCACCAACACCACCACTATTATTACATTATTCGCATAATTAATGTGCATTTAATTGGACGACCATTGTTGCAATATAATTTTTTTTATCGAAAATTCAATACTAATTAATTTTGTTCACGATTATTTGGAAACAACGTCTTCGTGGCTTATCTATTTCGTAAACTGTAAGCGTATCGCGCGTGCATATCATTTACGCGTAAAACTTCTTTATTCGGCTTTATCAGCTCAATAATAGTGAGTGAGCATGCCACTTTAAGATTATTATTTATTGATTTATTTATTTTCATTGCAACGAAGCAGCGTATTAAACTTATTCTCAAGTACTTGGAACTAGAGTTTTTACAATGCTTTTGCAATACTTTACTAATTATTCTGTTATTTTGAATTGGTTTCAACCTGGCCCTCGAATAATTTTCCAAATAATAAATCAGAAGCGCTTAGAGTAAAGAATTTCGGTGCATTCGGTGCCTCGAAGCATGCAATTCTCAATGTTGATGCATACCAGAGTGATAAACTGTCCCAGCAATAATAACCCTTTGTAAATGTATTTTACAAGCTCGTTTTTATCGTGACACCCGCGCCACCAATCAGCTCAGCTTTGTGCAAAGTTATTATTGCCAATTATGCCTCAGCTTGAAGCACACCTTATATAATAGTGTAAATAACAATTTTATTATAGTCTTGTCTGACGGCGATCGGTTGCAAAGCCTTGAGCTCCTTCCCCACCTCTCCTTGAATTGCTTTCATTTCTACTTTTTGCGATGAATAGCACTTGGTTCGGCCGTTTGTCCGTATTCACTGCTATTTAACACCTCGACAGTCTAGACTTTAATTTGAAAATACATATTTATTAATGATGCAACGAGACACATTGATATGGCAAGCTATTGTCACTTTGCCGGCGACAAATAATAAGCACGCTGACAACGGTCTTAATAATCTATGGTTACGCACACAGGCTATACGGTTAATAAGATATTACAGGATAAAATGATTATTTATTTGGAATAGTAAACTGCTGCTCTGATTTCATTGCAGTCTAATTGGCCGGCTATATTCGATAGCTTAGGGTTTTATATGCAGTAAGACGAATCTTGATTCTCACCCTAAAAAGCAATGATTAATGATCGATGTGGCTGGGTATGCCGTAAAGAAAATGATAATAAGGAAAGGCAATAACCTTGATAATAGTTTAAATATTTGCAGGAAACAGCGAATTCGGCAGTATACTTGGCAAGAATTTTCTCCTTTATTATTCGGCGATTAATTCATTGTTATTGTTTAAAATGCGCTTTGAAATTCGTCTCGTAAAAGAATTGCATAGAAATTTCTCGAAGCTGAATTTCCCACAAAATTATAATACCAACAATATACAGCAATGATAATGTCAAATACAAATATTCGTATGCAATTATTATAATAAGAATATACAATAAGAAACATCAATTGATAAATTGAGACATTTTTATTTTGAGTGCCACACATACCTCATACCGTATAAATTTCAATAAGAATCGATAAGAAGTTTTCAAAGTCCAACGAGTTCATCCAAGAATAAATTTATATGCTCATTGCAATTTTCTTGCAACTTTTTCAGAACAAACATTTTGAGCGCTGATGAAAATTAATTACTAGCTTTTATTATTTTCTTTTTATTTAGGCAATCGCAAACCACTACACATATCGCTATTGTACTTAAGGAAAATTTAAAAAATCTTAAAAAAAAAAAGTACACGCAAACGCAGTATTTTCATCGTCTTCAATTAACCGTTCAAAATCAGATTTATACGTGCAATCATTTCAAAGATAATTCGTAGCTCATTCTAATTCAATAATGAAAACGTCATTGGCATCTCTCGTTCGAATGATTGTAAGCAAAAAAGCTTGCCGAGACCATAAAATCTAAATTTACTCAAAGTCAAGAAGAATGCGGCAAACTCATTAAGGGCACCATACCACACGCACACACGCACAACCCAATGCCTCGTGCACTTTCCGCGCGCACAATGCCCGAGGCAGCAAAGTGTCAAAGCAAATTATTTTTATTGAAGAGAGGGTCCGATGGCCCACCCGCACGGACCCAACACGTCGCCCCGAACGACAAGTTCCAAGTCCCCCAAACACATCGGCAGCCCACGACGACGTTACGACGACTCGAGTGGCAGGCGGATTTTCGAAATTGGCGGTTCGCGTAATCTCGATGCCCGCGAGCTCGATGCCACTTTATCGAGAGGAACATCGATACTCGAGATGCACGTGCGTTTGTGCGTACATGCATACAATCTTGCAGCCGGGGCAGCCCCGGGTGGGGGTGAACCCCGTGACGTTTTATTCTGGAACGCGTGGTGACGTCAGAGCATGGCGTCGCGATCAGCTGGCTGTTGTGTAGAGTGTGCCTGAGTCCTGAGATGCCCGCCTTTGGAAAATCAGCCGAGGTCGACGTCTGCCTTCCCGAGCACGTAAGTAACTTAACTCCGTGCCCCTGCTAATGGCCATTGCCGTCCAAGTGACAAGCGACATCGTCTGGCCGTTTTCGTGGATAGCGCGAGTGCACTTTTCACTTTCTCGCGGGGAGCAACATTGGGGAAAGGAGGGCGCGAGCCAAGCTGGACAACATCTCCGTGGGCTGCACTATGCCGAAGCCTCTACGAGAAATGCTGTCTTCACCACGAGGTCATAATCTCGTTGTCGCAGTCGAGACTCGTAGCGGCTGTGAGCAAGTCGCGAGCGCGCGCGCGCGCGTGTGTTCACGGATTTCCTAACCCCCATCGGGCAGTTGGGTGCCTTGCTGGCCCCGGAGGTCCTTGTCGCGGCTCAAGAAGTCGCCTGGAGGATCGTCCGTCGAGGCCGCTCTCGCGTGCAAGTGATGCCGTGGCCATTTTTTGCTCCCATTCCTTGCCTTCGTTCTCTCTCTCTCGCGCTCTCTCCCTCTCTCCCTCCCTCCCTCTCGCTCGACGGGCGCGCGAGCGCGCGCGCAGCACGCACACGGAGCTGCTGCATGCATAGTGCGTTTCGTAATTGTCGATGCCTCGGCGAATCTCAGTGCGCGTATTCAACAAGTATGGCCCGACGAGGATGAGCACGTCCTGGCATGATTCGACGCTTTTCCTCTCTCCTGTCGTGCCCGTTTATTTACACGCTGGCTCGCGCGCCCGCCTCGCCTTTTATGTAACCTCGTCGTCGCCTACATGAGGGCGAGATGCACCGCCGCGTAGCAGACGACACGTGCGAGACTTTCGAGAAGGCGAGTTGTCTTCCCCCATTGCTGGATAATAAGCGCCCAAGCTCGTGTCCACGTGTCTGCGACGACCAGTACCAGTGCAGTGTTTACCTTTGGCTGTCGCGGGCCCTCGAGCATTATCCAAGTGCCAAGTGTCGGTGCTGCTTGGCCTCGGGGAGACTCTGATGGGAGTTTGATGCCCGAGCCGTTGATCGTCCCGAGGGCTTGGACGACGTGCGATTGGGAGGGCGATAATTGAGAGAAGGTAAGAGGGCATGAGCTCCTCGGCAGGATGAGCTTTTGAGGTTAAGTTGGTGGGGCCTGCGATGGGATAAGTGTATCGGAGCCCGAGGAGGAGCTGGCCGAGGGGAGGTCGTTAGGTAATAATCGGAGCTGAAAAGCGGTGCGTGTGGGCGCCGAGAGCGGCTGTTGATGTCTTTGATTATTGGCTCTGCGTCGGGGGCGTCTTTGAGTGGCAGAGGGTGGGACCGATGATCGTGCGCTCGCGCGCGCGCGCGCGCTCGTGTGTGTGTGTTTGAGAGAGCGAGTGAGTGAGTGAGTGAGTAAGTGAGTGAGCGAGTGAGTGAGTGAGAGAGTGAGAGAAATAGTGAGTGAGTGAGAGAGAGAGAGAGATCGTGGGGCCCAAGGGGACGATAATGAATCGTCGTCGCTCGATGCATCGTACGTACCTTCCTTACACAGCCGACGCCATTTTGTCGCGCACGGAGAGGGGGACAGATAAACAAGCGGACGCCTGTCGAAATAACGTTCGGGCATGCGCCAGCTAACGCGACGTAATAAAAACAATGCATTTCATTGCGATTTATGAGCTGCCTCGGGCCGTGGGCTCGATATTTTCGCGAGTCGCTTGTACTCGCGGCTTCACTGTCCGAGTCCACATCCCATGTGCGTTCGATTTTCGCTTCGCCATGTGCTGCGCTCCAGCCTCACCTACATATGTTAACTGGCATCCTCGTCTGTTTACTACGTGTGGCGAATTATTATTATTGCTGCTGCATCGCGATGCTTCGTTTGAGCGCCGACAAAGTCCCGAGGAATAGACGAGATTGTCCGCGAGATTAGAATGGGCCAGTCGTCTCCACTATCGTGCTTTTGTGGCTTTGCGGGCTGTTTGCGTTGATATTGATGGATTTTGCGCGTCGATGAAGGTGTCCGGAGCTTCACGGCCGGGGAATGAAATTTGTACTACAAAAATAGGAGGCCCGTCCGCTTTATTTTTCCTTATATTTCCTCCTTCGTAAAAAGTATGTCGCCTTTAAATCCAGGCCTTGATGAACGCTGACGGTATATTATTATTGCACCTAAGGCTTATTAATTAGTTTATCGGATTTGAGTGGCATATTATTCCGCTCGATTCCTCAGTGCGGATGACTTTGAAAGCCGAAGCGAAGAGCGTCTGCGTATTAATTAAACTATTTTTCTAACTGTACTCGGGGGGCTTAAAATACCGTAAACGCGCGTCGGGAATTATGTTAAGAAGAGCTGGAAAAAAAAAATGGCCGGCCTGAGCATACAGTTTTGACATTTACAAATTGTAGATGCGAGAGTGCAGCTTTCGGAAATCGCTTGCTGAAGCCTTCGATGGAACGACGAGACAGTTGACATTTATTTCGATTAATGTATGATAAACTTTTTTTTATAAGTATCATTTGACTCGTGACACGTTCGAGGTGCAAACGATCGAAAATAACGACGTGATTTAGAAAACTATTGATTTTTCTTTTTGCTAAAATTGTTCCCTCTCCGCTAGTTTAAGTTACATAATTGCGATAATTTTTCGAAACTCCATTTTCATATGATTATTAACAAATCGACCTCTATTGGCAGCACCTTAATCGGCACAATATCATTACTTATTTATCGAAAATATATTTATATTTAAAAATAATAAATTCCATTCGATCATCGTAATGTGTGATTTTTTTTTTCTTTTTTTTTTTCATTTTGATTGATGCACAAAAGCAGCGCTGAAAAAAATAAAAGTCAGTGAACAAGTGTGCGACTTTCAAAAGTAAATTGCATGTCGCATTCCTACCTTTCATATAAACGCCTCAAAGCTAATTAACAATTGCACGCGAAAGCGAGGCTTGATCGCAGCGAAAAATCGTAATCAAGGGGCGAGAATTAGCACTAAGTAAGAACGAAAGAGTTGGCAAATAAAATGTACAGGAGTAAAAATAATACATCGCCCCAACGAATCTTATCTTTTTCTCTCTAATTATTTTATCGGTCAAGCATTGTTTCTTTCCTCGTTTTATTTACTCCAAATACAATTGCCATTAATTTAATATACATATATACGTGAGAGCGCGCGCGTGTGTGTGTACGCGTATGCATGCATATATATGTGTGTGTGCGCGCGCGCGCGCGCCTGTATAAAGCAAACAGTTAGGTTAGATTTTCAAAACATCTGTCCTCAATTATTAAACTAATACGCATACTGAGTATTATGTATATCCAACTGATTGGCCGCACTATTTTGTAAGGCTGTGTAGATAGTTTCTTCTTTTTTTAAAGTACGTTTATAAAAACTTGAGCGTTTATAAATAACCTAAGCCTCTGCTTTCTTATTCGACTCGGAAATACCGTGTGTATTAAATTCACGAATTTTATTGTCATTAAGCATGCAGAATAATAAAGGCCAACGCTTCCAATGCTTAATAAATATCGAATTATTAATAATCGTCACTGTCGACCATTAGTGTAATGGTCGCGTAATTTTTTAAAACGTTAATAATCATCGTCTGTTGATAAAGCGTTTTTCATATCGTAAACAATAGATTAGTGCCGGTGAATGGAACAACAATAAATTAGATAGAAAATTGACTCATTATGAAATAATGAAAAGTTCGTACAAATGTAGACCACCCGTGAATATTTTATTGTCTTCCTAAATGTCCGCGTCGTGGTTATCGATAATTTATGTAACATTGGGAGGGGATAATCGTCTCTGCCTATAGAAGTTTTTAGCGATAGCGGCATTAGTCTCGTACTTTCACGCGACAACGATACTTTTTCTTAGCAATGCATGGAACATGACGAGGCCCCTTCTCCCTCCACGCGCCCCGGCCGTCAAACGCCATTACTTATTTATATTTTCATTTTCTACGATTAGCGCGCTCCGTCTCGTTCGCCACTATCTATCTGACTTATCTTTCTGTTTACACTTTGTATTTTCCTCCTTTTCTTACCCCCCTTCACGCACAATGAAATTTCGGCCCTAGAAGAAGCCAGATTCGGTATCGCGCGGTGGACGGGGCCGGGTGGGCGGGGAGGGGGGGAAAGGTGAACTCGGTGATGCATTCCCAGTAGTAATTATGTTGCGCGCGTGCATGTCAACGTGGACGCAATTTATGCAGAATATGCACGGCCACCAACTTTATTTTGGTGCGTGCACAATCGTTCCATTACAATTCTCTTTATCGGTCAATTCCAAAGGCATCAAACATTTTCAATGGACTTTTTTTTTTTTAAGTAAAAGCCCAGTGTAACAAACGCATGTGCGCTCGATGCTTCGTAAGCATACCAAGTCGCGATACGCGAAAAGCCCGATTGCCGCGAGACAACATTTTTCCTCCAACCGAGGAAAAGGGCGGAGGGACAGAGCGAAGAGGCGTTCGTGTTTCACCTGGAGCCTTGAACTTTGTTATCCTTGTAATTCATGAAATCTCCGGCACGCGCCGTAACGTAACACTGCAACAAATGCAAAGTACTGGAGTCTACGTATATCTTATTGGGGACGCAGCCTTAAGAATGCCGTGGCGGTGGTGTTACATGTTGCCAAGGAAACACGTTGCCTGGCAACAGCATCTCGTCGTGGTTCGCGTTTTATGGCTCACGACGACGACGACGACGTCCAAGAGGTCGGCGAGGAGAAGGACGGAGAAGCCGCGTAATAACGCTCGGGAGTCTTAGTTGTTCACGGTACTTGAGCCTCGTCGTTGGTCTTGCTCGCCTCTCATTGTTGCTTAACCGCGTTGTCGACCAGCGTTTACAATTCGGCGGGAAATGAGAGAAATGTTTATCGCGAACTAATGCCGCGACATGCATACATCATGTGAGTTGTGTGGCTGTGCCGCATGCAATATGTATAGACGCATTTAATATAGAACGGGAGCAAGTTTAGGAGTCTCGGCAATCTACACGCGGAAAAGTGTCGGGAGTTGCATGTGCATTTATTTTAACTAAAGAGCAAGTGTCGCTGTGCTGCTGCTATATATCGCAATGTGAATAAAAATATATAAATGATTGTGTTTAATGTATTGCCGTGGCGTTTAAAAATTTGCCGATGCTAACTTAATTTCGATTCAACGAAACTGTCTCGGTTGTTACTTTAATAGAATTTTATGGCACTGTCGGCTACGCTGCAGACAATTTTTTTGCAGGTTATGTAAATAAACGTTTCGTAAAGTGGAGCAAGCCCAAAACAATTTACCACTTGACCGTCTAAGTCTCGATGATTCTTTATAATTGCAAGTACCATGCAAATTTTCAACATACTTCAGCAGCGACAAATGCGCATTTTTCTTATCCTACGCATACATATGTATATATACACGCGCACGCACACACACACATGTATATATGTATTCGGTTACTAAAGTATTGTTGAAAAATCTCGGCTACGATAGTTGTTCAATCGGAAATTTGCGAGGAATAAAATTTGCAATTACACAAGTTGGACGAAAAATTAGTATTCTATAGTTGCCGGGCAAATGGAAATTTAAATCGTCTTGCTCGTGTGCTGAGTGCAGGCATATTTCTCCTAAATTGGACTCCGCTACATCTTATTCTGATCAAACGACGTGCATCCGATACTTGAAGTTTTCAATTGCAATTGCGGCCTCGTCTTATTGGAATCGCGAATTTGAATCCCTTGGACTCGAAAACAAGTCGAAAATTATTTCTGATCGCTCCAGTCGACCGTCCATTTCGTTAATTACATAAATAATGTCGTTTGAAGGCAAAGAAAGAGCAAGGAAGGCTTGTGTAGTCGCATGACAAACTCGACGAAATTCGCGTTTCATCGCAACCGAGTGCACAGCAATAAGTAAACTGTAATTAACAAATGATTATTATTAATAATATTTTTGATAAAATGAAAATTGTAGATTATTGACGCGAGTGAAAGCTGACTTTATTCTCAAATATATCTGCATCCGAGCAAGCATTTTTAAATGCGCACAACGAATGCCTGTCGTTTGCTTAATCTAACAATCGCTAAATAATGATAAAATCTCTCCGATTGCACAATTACTTTAGACGGCTAGATGAGGTAAATGCGAAGAAAATAAGAGAGAAAAATAAATAAATAAATGAAAACTAACTAAGCGCTACGGAGCGTATCATTGATAATAAATAGTGAAAATGTTGTTGGCGTTATTCCTTGCCTTCCACAGCGTTGAAAACACGTCGACGAACCCAGACTATTTTCGGAAAGGGATCACCGCGAGTTCCTTCCTTTTTATTTTTGCGGTTGCCACAAAGATAGGGAACGTTGAAATTAGACTCGTGGATGAGTCGCGCTGGAAAATATATATCAACTAGCTTGCATCGATTCTTTTTGCCGTGACGCTCAATTCTGCGCCTTAAATTTCAGTAGCATTAAGGATGTGCCGGGACGTTAATTACTTGCTGGGCTCTTCTTCGGAGGAATTTGAAATTAAGCCCGACGATCTTCCACTCGCTCTATAAATAGTTCGCCTTGCAATATTCGTAAAAACACTTATGCAGAGGATTTTTAAATTAAATGCCCGTGGTAGTGTATTCGCCAGTGCTTCTTGAGGTTGAATATTTGAATGGCTGCATAAATTGAGAATCGAGAAGCGAAAAATCAAGTCTTCGTGGCAGCGGGTATCGCAATCCCATGTGCATTTTAATAGAAAATTGGAGCATTAATCGCAGTGGCAGGACTTTGTCCTCTCGGTAAACAATAGACCATCACGGGACGAAAATTGATGCGCCGATAGTCACGGTATTTTTAAATAAATAGCGTTCCTTGGTTGGGAACATTTTTCCCGCAAACTCTGTAAATATCCCACTGCGTGACAAAATCCTGATACTTCTCTACTCTGATTTAGGTAAAAGCTTCCGTGGAACGATCGTTTCGCCGAAAGAATCAAGTTGCCATTTACGCCTTTTTAGCGAATACGTATAAAAAAAAAAAGTCGGTTTTTGCCGAGCGAATGCAATTGCAAGTTGTGTGACTCTCTTGTGACAACAAAGTATAAGAGAAATCGGCGAGGAGACGGCGCGAGCTCGGGGGATTACAAGTGTTGCTGGACTTTTCAGTGACTGGAGCATCGATATCGTCGACACGGAGAAGATGGCACCCGACAGGCCTGACCCATCCGAAGTGGAAGCCGGGAGCCCGATGGTGACGCGCGTGTTCGGCTTCTGCGACGCCTACAATATCAAGGAGGGCGACAACGCGAGCAGCCTTCACGAGCACTACATCGAGGAGACGACCCTCACCGCGGACGAGGTTATAATCGAGGAGGAGGAGGAGGAGGTGCCAATGATCAAGCCCGAGCCCTGCGACGACAAGAGCAGCAACCACTCGGACGACGACCTCACCAGCCTCAGCTGGCTGCACCAGCAGAACCTTCTCAAGGGTCTCGAGATCACCGAGCATCCCGTCAAAGTCATCAAGGACGAGAATGTGCTCAATAACAACGTGGTATGCGAGGACAGCCTCGACATTTCCGAAAACACAAACTCGGTGTCGAGTCTCGACGAGAGCTACTCCCCAGGTAATCATCCTCTTCTCTCATTACACAAGCCTACCGATAATAAATGGTAGTAGGGGGCTCGGTGCTCTGAAAATCTCTCGGAATACGATTAGTCCTTGAGTGATTTTGTTAGTAGGCGCTTAAGGATCGACATGATTTATTGAAATAAATTTATTTTACAGAATTTACGATACTCTGCATATTACATTTGCATATTACGCGGCATGCGCAAATGTTTTGTGTACTCGTAGACGACGAGTGTTCACATTTTAAAACAATATTATTGAATGTGTAATTGGAAGAAATATTTTTTTTCAATACTCTATATGAAAGTCGCGTGCGGTATACATCTTTGGATGTACATTTTCAACATCAACGTGTACAATAAATTCAATATTTTCTTTTAAATAGAAAGCAACGGAAAGAATAGCTTAGGCCCAACGCCGGTGTTACACTATCATGACGTCGTAACAAATGGTAAATCTCCATTCAAGAATACTCAAGATAGTATCAAATTTCCAAACAATACAGCACAAAGTAATCAAATCAAATACAACAACAACAACAACAATAATAATAATAACAATAATAATAACAACAACAACAACAACAACAACAACAGTAGCAACAACAATAGCGCCAACTTTAATCTACCGGTTCCGAACCGCAACAAGCATCCGACTCACATACCTTACGATCCATATCTGCACAAAAACAGTAAGCCGCCGTACTCGTTCTCTTGCTTGATATTTATGGCGATCGAGGACAGTCCGGTTAAAGCCTTGCCGGTCAAGGAGGTGTACGCTTGGATACTTGAGCATTTCCCGTACTTTAGGAACGCACCGACCGGGTGGAAGAACTCCGTCAGACACAACCTCAGCCTGAACAAATGTTTTCGCAAGGTCGAGAAGTCACCAGTGAGTTATTCTCAAGATGATGCGATTTTATTGATTTAAGAGCTTTCTTCGTTTTAACGGAACTTAATGTGTAATAATAGTAAGCAATAATAACAATTGATGCACCGTTCATTTCATAATTAATTGCATCTGTGCTTTAAATATTCTCGTTGATATTTAGCACGCAAAACGTATTAGAACTTTTATTTACGTCTTTTTGCCTTTCAAATTATTATTTATAAATAACAAACAAATGATGGTTTTTTTCATTGAAAAAAAAAAATGAAAAAATAGAAAAAGAAACTCAGTTTAAATTTGTTTGTTGATCATTATTACTTGACTTACTCAATATTTAAGTAAAAAAATAAAAGTATATTAATACGTTTTATGATTATTATTATTATTATTATTATCATTATCATCGTTATTATTATAATTGATAATTATAACTTCAAAGATTTTTTTCATGTAATATCATATTGTACGGGTGTTGAGAATATGATTTATTAAATAATTTTTATAAGGTTATTTTTCATCTATTATAACTTAGATTATTATAATAAGATGTTATTCTTTAACTTGATTGCATGAGAGAAAGTAAAGCTTGAAAAACACATTCATTCAAATGAAATTGTATTGGATATGTTATTTTTACGAATCTGCTACAAATATTTTTGATTGATATATTTAGAAAGAACGAAAAGGCAAATTCATTTCTTACATTTATATATAATATTATATAATTAAAGTTAGATCAGAGTACATACTATATTCATAAATTGTAATTTATAATCATTAATGTTATTTGAAAACATACATTTCATTAAATCTTTTGAGGTTATGGTTGACAATAATGGTAAAATATAGAAGAAAGCTTTCGTTTTAAATAACGGTCATTTGCATTCAATATGCGATGGATTATAATTTGTTTGCATACGTATATTAACAACAAACGGAATAATTTGGAACATAATTAATGAGAATGTCGGTAAAATAGAAATCAGTCGGTAACACCCGTTTGAAAGCGAGTGGCGCGCTATTGAAAAATTAATGCAACATTCGTTTATTAATTTGCAGAATTTGGGTAAGGGCTCATTATGGATGGTAGACGCCCAGTACCGGCCGAATTTAATACAAGCCCTTTCACGCTCACCCTTTCCACCTCCTACAGCCACAAACATTTCGACGCCTGAGAAGATAGCACGAAAAGTTGTAAATAATCGACTTCCCGATCCCGTACTCTTTCCTTATTTGTCAAAAAGGCTTGCTTCGAGTAATATTGGTGAAAACTCCGAAGTCGAATTTGACAGCGACGTAGACGCGGCAGCTGCTGCAATGCTCTCGTTTAAACACGGACCTATTATTCTCAATCACAACAAAGGTAAGGACATTAAAAGTTTTTGGCCAATTGAAAGCGACATTGCAATGAATTTTCAGAATAGACGTTTTTCAATTTTTGAAAAATTAATAAAAAATAAGCAAATTATTGGCATTACTGTGTCTTCCAATAGACAATTGCACGCATTTAATAGTTGAAATTAAATAAGAAGCATACATTCCAGATTTCTATTTTATTGTACAAATTGATGAATCGTTCGAGTGCAATTGAAGAACATTTAATAATTTTGTAATTTTTTTCATACCATTATTAATAATTTTTAGTAATGAATATTTCTCTTCTTTTTTCTTTTTTTTTTAATATAATTTTAACGGTTTTTCTTATTTCAGATCGCAAAAAAAGGCAACAAAATGATAAGATGGTGCCAGTTATTACTAGGAGTTCTACCGAGGATCATACTTATAGTTTAATTACCTCAGTACGTTTAGAAAGGTCTGTATAATAAAAGTATTTATCATTCACCTAGTATGGAATAATTTCAATCTCTAAAGATTCAGTTGCATCTTCTCTGACCATTAATATCGCCTAATATTTATAATTATTGAATCTTTTAATATTATTCTTTATAAATAGTCCTTTGCTAAAATTCATTTATTCTTGGATAAAAGAAATTATATGGTTTTGTAATTAATTTTTATTTGCTCTGCTCGTGCGTTCCTATAAACAATGTGTGACGACAATAAATTGCATTACATATGTAATACCATTCTCAAGTGATCTTATAGTAGATTTTTTCTTATTTATCCATGAAAATGACATCAATAAAATACCTTAAATTAATGTATAATATTTCCCATTGTGGAGCCGTTAAAACAGTTTATCGATTAAAGTATAAATACCGTCCAAGTGTGCAATCGAAAAATGAATTGTTATAGATGTCCTATCATCGTTCACTTGACAATGACAATGTAAAAGCAAATATTACTTAAAAATTATTTTCTCGGCAGTAGGCGATTCGAAAACTGTGAAATGGCAATGGCCGATGTGGATGAGCAACGGAAAATAGCAGAAGGTGCGGACGCCCTACTGAATCTTGCGGGAGTGACAACAACGCAACTTTGCGATCCTCTGGCCCCAGAAGACGACGAGGAGGAGGAAGACGAGGATAGCGTCTTTGGCAGCAATAAGAGCACCAGGCCCTACATACCTGGCAGCGATCCGTTGGAGATTAGTTCGACGATGAAGCGACAAACCTCCGTATCATCCGCCGGCGGTGGTTCCAACAAACGGCGCAAACGTCCTTGGCGAGATACGTGGAATGAAAACGGCAGGTATCTCAAGCAAGTACGAGGCTAAGTTACCGACGGAAGGCGTGAATCAAAATTTAGCTGATGTTTAAGCATACCAAAGTCCAAGATAGCAATCGAAGGCCTCCCAAATAATAAGAGCGATCGGCCCTGATTGGGAGACACGTTGGGAAAGATGGAGAAATTCATTTCGTTAAGACTTATTATGTTAAGTCGTTAAGCAGACGCAATTTTATTGCTAATTTAAGAGATACGATATTTTAGGTATAACCAAGAAAATAGTACCCTAGGTATTCTATTTAATCGTCCACGTAATGTGTATGAAATTAGTATGAAATTAATAACAACTGGTTAACACTCGATTCTAATAATTGAATTATTAAGCGATATCGATCATATCTGTATATCACCTCGTACTTTAACAAGATCATGATGAATCACTTTTAAATTATTTTTTTTTTCTCACATTCAGATAGTGATATAATCGGCATTTTCTATTCTTTTATCAGGGAGATTTGAGTTTCTTTGTATCTTAAAATACATTAAAAGTTTTAAATAACATTCGATAGCCTATCGGGATGTAGTGATGATAACGTGTTTAGTTAACGCGTATACAGAAAGGCTCGTTGATATCTGAATTTAAGATAAAAACCAATTTTAATGCATAGCATTGTTATAAAAATAATAGTCGCGAACGTTCTTTTCAATTTAACTTTCTTATACCAAATAGGGCACAGAAGCATTGAACATACTTTGCAAAAGAACAAGTGAATATTCTTATATATACTTTTTAACAAACTCCATTAAATATAATGCTTTAAAATTTTGAAATCGTGAGTAAAAATATATATTTTTACATAAAGATATAAGATTTCCTAAGATATTGTTTATGTAGTATATGTAATTTCATGTACATATAATGACTTAGCTACTTTTTTGAAATTCAGAGTATATAAAATGTTGATATTTCCATAAAGCCTGTAATTATTGTTTAAGTAATCTAAAAAAAAAAATATTAATCTTATTCTCGATATCAAAATAATGCAAAATATTTGATGGTGGTGTGTGCGCGTGTATATATATATATATATATATGTATGTCAAATATTGCTCAGGGTTTGAAACTCTTGTAATGCCAAAATTAATTCAATTACAGTAAATGTCAAGCAATAATGGAAAAGAAAACAAAGGATGAAGAAAGCCTATAAATTCATATGTATAATTTACATATGAATACAAAAGTAAGGGAGTGTATGTATGTGTGTATATACATGTATATATATATATAATTATATATATATATGTGTGTGTGTATATATATATATTTTTTTTTTTTTTTTTTTTTGAAAAAAGGACTACATTAAGCAATTAAAAAAATTGCTAATTAAAGAAAACAAAGCTAACGCTAAGATGAAGCAAAGAAAAAGAAATAGGGGAAGTATAGAGAAACCTTTAGCAAAATGTTGCAAGCAATTATATATAAAATTTTGATTCATATAGAGTTTAAATAACAATAACAGACTTTATTAGACCTTTTCTTGTAGATATTGTATAGAGATAATAAAATAAAACCTGATAATTATTCATTAGAAAAGTTTATAATATATTTAAAAAAGATTATACATATTATATATTATATACATATATATATATAAAAGTTCATAACAGACATGTGCATATATAATGAATGCAACATGAATGCTGAGCATGTCTCATCAGTAAATTTATTTATTTTACTTATATTTAATTGAATTTTTATTTACTGTTTTCATATGAATTATTAAAAATAAAAGAAGCAAATGTATATAAATGTATGGGTAATTTATTATTGTATCTAATAAATTATGACATAAATAGTTCATTACTTATAATAGATGGATTATTTAGTTAAGTTATGTTAGAATATAATAGTGCACTATTCATTATCGAGAAAATTGAACTCGAGCAAAGTGTGACTAAATAAAATAGAGTTACCAAAGATGAGACACACTCGGCATTACATTGGCTTTATACGAACAATAAATAATTGAAAACAAAAGAAATATATATGTAAAATACGTAATATATTAAAGATGGGGGCTATGTATGTATATTATACAAATGTTTTAGGGGGGGGAGGGAAATGAAGCTTTTCTCGACTTTTTCTACAAGTTTTTTTAGAAAATCCATTTTTAATCATGAGTTGTACATAATAGGCAATTGGTGAAAAGAAAATTCGAGAAAACTGTAAAATTAATAACTATGAATCAAGTGAACATTTAAAAATATAAGCTTTTTCGTTTTTAAGCAATTTCAATATGATTTAAATTATATTATTTATATATATATATTAATTTATCTGTTGATGATATTTATTATTTATGTTTAAAGCTATAGCGCTGTCTTACGAGATAGGATTTTTTTTATTTAAATATTCGTACGAACACGAAGATAAAGTTTATTTTATTAAGAAATATATCTAAATATTTTGAATGTTAAAGCAATAACAAAGTTATGAAATTATTAACAATTATTAACATTTTTTTAAAAGATCAAATGAAACTTTTATTTTAGTTTTGAACAAAATGTTAATTAATATCATCTTACTTCTTTTATTAAATAATGATCAGTAAGTGAAATTAATTGTTTAGATTTTATAGAAGTTCTATTTTTATTTAAATATTTACTTATAATTATTAGTTTTTTGTAAAGAAATATTATAGCACTGTTAATTTAAGTAAGTTAAAAATATGTACAAAATACTTTAAACCATCTATAATTACAAAACTTTTATATAGTTTAATACCGGAAGTGAGTGCAAATATATAGAAAACAATAACTATGAGAATTGTAATTTTTAGAAGAAAAAAGTCGAAAGTTAATATTGTTCATTCTTCGGTAGGTTTTTAAAATATTGATTTCATCCAAAAGTATTGCCGTGAAATGAAAAATGAATTAATACAATTAAATATTTTAAATAAATGATTTTTGTAATAGCGTTTTATGAAGTTGTAATGAAGTTTCTTACCAAATATAATTGTTTTTAACATTAATTACGTCTGTTCTAAATATTTGATTAATCAAGGATTTACCGTTACTTTCACGGTCATTTTAAATCGATGCAATTCATTTTTAGTTTACTCTTTGACGTACAAATCTTAAAATGCTTCATTGGTATGGATGAACTTATTACAAAAAAAAATAAATAAATAAATAAAAAAAAATAAAAAAAAAACAAATAAAAAAAATATCCGTAGTTATAATAGAAAAGGCAATAGATTTATCTTCACATATAAAAAAAGACGCGGATGCCTTACGTTCACTTAATTATTTTATAGATTATGAAAAGAAATGAGGTTCTGCATCTTTATGTCAAAGACTGTTATCACCTGAGCTACGACATAATTCGGATTAGTGAGTTTCTTTTGGGTAGTTCGGATTTGGTAGATGGAACGATGGAGAAGGATTTTAATAAAAATAGAAGCCATACATGATTGAAATTTCGAGCCATAGGCACTGAATAAGTTCCGCAAACATGTTCCTATCTTCGTTATACTAATTGATTATCCTTACTTTTCTTCGTAATAAACGAATCAGCTGTTAAATACAATTAACGATTTTAGATCCAAAAGAGGGCATCTCATTTTTATATATTATTTACAATCTTGACATTTATTGAAAAGACGAAATTTTTTGTCAGCTTCTCGCTTGCTTGTAGAGTATTCAGAGTATATACAAGCATTTCCACGCCCATTTTGATCGATAAAAAAAATCTTCATTAATTTATACTTTTCTTTTTACTTTTTTTTATTATTATTTTCGTTTTATTTTTTAAATCATCGTTATACAAAGCTTTTTCTACATTTGCACGGAGGTAAATATATCATCGATTTGATTGGAATTCGTCAACGTTTTACTTTGCGCGTAATATAAGTTTAAATATGATGGCTGCACTGCTTCGTAGGCGGTTCTTAATTGATAAATAGTCAATTATTGCTTGTGAATTCTACATTTGTAGTAATAGACGGTGCTAACATTATCGCGATTGAGTTCTTTTATTAGCGATAGTTTCTCATCCTCCATAATAGCTTACTTATGATAGATCGTTTTGTTATTTCTCATATTAGTTTTGACTGCTTATTCGCCAATATTTGGATATTCAATTGGAAATCGTAATAATTTGATTCTCGTATTGTATGATAATATAAGCGAAGAAAGTTCTGCTTAGCGAAAATTATAGTCCAGTCGAAGTAAAAACTATCAAAATTAGCAAATGCATTTTATTCGAAATTCAGAGTGTTACATTACTAGGTTGTAAATTCTATAAATTGCTAGCAATTCATCGATCTAATTAAATCATTACCTTCCGTTCGAGCTGATGTTCTCTAATATTGCACTCTGTAATAGGTCTTTATTGGCAGAAAATATGGTGTTGGAAGATATCTAGCTTTTCGCCATGTAACAAAAGATGACAGTATTCGAATGTAATAATTATTAGCTGTTTCTGATTAATTTGTGTATGAAAATAAGGCCTTGGGCATTTATTAGTCGAAATATCGTATTCGTGCTGATATATTTACTTTTACTAAATGCAAAGGCTTTCATATTGTTTGGCGTAGACATTGATTTGAAAAGCGAAATAAGTACTTTTATGAAAATTGAAGGAGAAAGGGCATCGAGCTGAAAACGAAAAAGCTTATATGTTTGAGTTGATAGACTAAAGCTGTGTGTAAAGATGAGAAAAGTATATTTTTACAAGGCCCAGACTGCGTGATAATAGCTCTTCCCAATAGATTTTCCTAATCACGCGAGCACGAACATAGATATTCACTTATTAAAACATGCGCTCCACATAATAATCGTCACAATTGGTTTTACGATAATATAATATTTTTATCCTATATTTTCCCCGTTTTCGTTCTACGACAATAGGATGGCACGTACATAAAAATGAAAAGAAAGAAAACTCTTGGTATTCACGCAGTATACCGTAAACAACATTGGCGTATGTATTTTTGCTCTTTATTATACATATGAATCGCTATTTGTTAAATTGGTTAGAACATTACCGTAGACGTGTTCATGACTTATTAAAATTTTAATAGACAATTATAATTGTTGAAAGTTCTCTTTAAATAATTTATATATTGTTTGTAGCTTAATCGCGACTCCAAATAGGTTGATAAATATTTGTCATATTATTAATGCTAGGAGATATTTAGGCGAAATATTATGCTTATTAGTTGAATTGAATAAGAAAAAAGAGTCATGTGAATATGTATATATATAT